>JAQISU010000003.1:24470000-24517500 GCA_029339505.1 Unio delphinus
AGTATGGAGATCGGTCACTTAGCGTAAAAAAAAATCACGGCTTATACACAAATACTGAAGGAAAGAGACATTGACGACTACGATGATAGTGGTGAAAATGACGACGACACTATTAAAACCGATGACGATAGAGGTGGTGGTGAGATCATGATTATATTCATGACCATGATCAATGATGAAAAAACTAACTTGTTAGCTGAAACAAATTGGACGCTTACCGTACATGTTTTGCCATTTGCATTCTCCACAAAACTTGAACTCAAAGATGCTGATGAGAGAGAGAGAGAGAGAGAGAGACAGAGACAGAGACAGACAGACAGACAGAGACAGAGAGAGAGAGAGAGAGAGAGAGAGAGAGAGAGACTTTATGGTAGGTGATACGGTTTGTAAAGCAGAATAATGACTTAGATCAACTGTAAATATATTCAAATAGTTGAATTACCTCTTGTTGGTTCGTCCTTTCATTTCGCTTAGTTTATATTCCACGTTAAATTCTATGCGCCGGTACGTGAATGACAGCTTTGACGTGAATAGCGTCGCCAACCTTGTGTTGCTGTGCTCTACTTTTCTCATTAAAACCATCTCTCGTGTTTAGATCATAATAATGTATTATATTGATTTGATCGATGTGAAGACAAAATAGAAACTATAAAGAAAACACTCAACTTATCAGTATACGACGGTGATTGTAAATAGCCACAAATGGCATAAAACTACATTTTATAGCGGACAAATGGCATAGAACTACATTTTATAGCGGACACACTAGGGAAAGGTGAGGAGTTCAGTGATATACGACTCGTTTACTTTTGATGAAAACATATATATATATATATATATATATATATATATATATATATATATATATATATATATATATAACTAGACAATGTTTTCATAGCAAACATTTCATCCGTATTTTCATGTGGTTAGCGAATCCATGAGTGGAACTAATTCTTATTTTCCTGAGTGGCGAATACATGAATGAAAAAAATGAGCTTTCGTCTGAATGGAATTATCAAAGCAGTAGTACTGTATAGAAACTGTTGTTAAGCGTTCTTTTTCTTCTCTCATTTATGTTGCTGAGATGTTTTATTTCCATACGTTACCTTTTCTGACGGCATAGCATCTTCTTTATCATAGGTGACCAACGGAGACTTACCAGCCAAGCTTTAATATTTTATTTAGCTAAGATCCTTTCTTAATGATGAAAGAGATTTCAGAATACTCGTCCACTCTCGTTCCATAATATTACTTTGGTAGATTTTATCTTATTTAATAGGTGTAGTAGATAAGGGATTCGAGGTTTTGATACTTTGATCCTTCGAATCCCAGTTCTGAACACACGAAATTTCAGCCATTGTTCGGATTTATTAGAAAGCAATTACGGAGGTTAAGTGTACATAATTTAAATAGAATTGTCATTACAGAAATTATACTCTCATTTAAAGAAATTCTATTGAGAACATTCAACGTCAGATAGCGTCTGTAAAATAATCCATATGATGTTTAACGTACGCAAGTATCGGGTGTCCAGTTATAATTGTGACAAAACGCGACGCATTTTGGACAATATGCGACCTAGTTTGGACAATATGCGACCTATTTTGGAAAATATGCGACCTATTTTGAACGCAATACATGTTTCCAACACAGAAGGTCTAATTAGTCACTAATAACCACTAAATATGTACAGACCAAGATGGACAGATTAAACTAACGTGGTGTTGCATTAATATATATCATGAAAACACTTGCCTCAAGATATCATGAGCCTTCATTGTGGGGATGAACCGGCACATGCTGATAAGTTAGACGGACAAATGATTAATCGATTAGATTGATAGAAGAACATCGCTCAAAAACGTAACAACGCTCTCATGGACCTTCGGACATTTTGTCCTAGATATATATTTTACACTTTGTCTCTACAATGGATAGTATACGTGAATATATGCCACAACTGACAGGATATTAACAAAAACTCATTCGTCTATATCATATGAAGGCGCCCATAGAATGGCATATATTGACTACACTGAAAGGTCTCGAAAAACCAATTATTGGTTTTCTATTGAAGAAAGTGGCGGAGGTCATGGTGCCCCGTAGTTTCTTGTCCTAATATATTACGTCTAAAAGAGACATTTATTATACTTCAGACTGGTTGAACTACCACGAGAACTTAGCAAATTACTACCATTTTGCCGTCAAATTCGAACACCGTCGTTACACGTATAGATGAGAGTAGATGAAAGTTGATCATAACAATTTATTGCTAAAAATGATGATGATGATGATGATGATGATGATGATGATGATTTTAATAATGGTGACGATGACGATGGTCACATCCCTACAGCAAAGATAACGCCAATGAAATAACATAATTATGGTGCTGATGGTACTGGTGGTGTTCGTCATTTTAGTACTTTGAATAGTATTGCTGGAAGACGGGACATATTTTGTTAAGATGCTGTCCGTTTGAATATCTCTTACCAGCTTTGTTTCCGTCAAATAGATAGAGTTGTCTACCATTTATATCAACATATTATCTACAGCAATCGAACTCTCTGGATCGCTCGCTGGTGGAGAATGTAAGAATCGTACATATCTCCAGGTAGAATATGAAAAGTCAAGGTCACCGTAATTCAAGAAGAAACTTCTTTGACTTGGCGATCATAATGTTAAAAGTTATTGCCACGAAGGACTATATATGATTTTTAGTATGCATACTAACATTATTTATGCATCCGAAAGTAGACCAAGCTTTGCAGACACCCGTTGGTCAGTAATAACCAGACTCAATCATAGCGTACTGATGCGGACGGAGATGACCATTCAACACAGTGCGGACATATATCATGTCCTTCACAATATTGCTGTCCCTCACGAATACGATAAACTACTTCTGTGTATGTTTCACCCAAAGCCACAATAACTGAGACGCTTTTTCATATGGACTGTTACAACAAACCTTTATACAACACAGTATTCAAGTTATACCAATAAATCACATGAACCCAATTATACCAGTAAATCACGTCAATCCAATCATACTAAAATCCCACATCAATACAGTTATATCAATAAGCCAATTAAATCACTACGCAACATCTACAGAGAGACAAAATTCTTAAATTAGAGCACAAAATTGAACTATTTGCAACCTAACACATTTCATTTCAATACATGTAATTGTCAGTAATTCAATTTAATTGAGATCTGCAAGAAAATCAGCTCTTCTTTAATTTGCTTTCCAAATCCAAATCAAATATATATCATTTATTGCCTTAAACCGATCATGTGGAAGGAAGTTATACACTAATTTATTTTGAGTTTATCATTTGCTAAAACATGAAATGAAGATGTTATTTCTCGTTACAAAGTGTAAATAAATCAATTGTTATGAATCTTTACAAGAAAAAAACCTAAGAAAAGAACAAACACCAAACCCTGCTGACAAACTCACACCAGTGCCTTCAGTTAAGAAATTTGCGAGGCGCCAATTTACGAAACGTGACCCTGCCACCGACGTGACAGGTTTTATTATAGAGCGCATCATCTGTTCGAGCCATTAACTATATGCCATCTGAATACCTCTTGAAATCGCTATCCCACTTATAATTGGAAATGTTTATATATGATATGAACCCGAAGTGTTTAACAATATAAAGGTTGAGACGGACGGATTTGTACATGTATTATCGTTCGTTTAAGGTCATCTTTGTTATTAAGTGTCCAGAAACCACCTTGGTGATTCTTAGGTCGCAATGACTAACATCGAGGTCAATACATTTTAAAGTCTGTATGATTTCATATTTCGTATTTCACATATGACGGTGTCACTAAATATCGAAAACTTGAGTCGTTCGTATCAGGTGTCCTTTGCAGTACAATCATTTTTCTGCCATATAGTTATGTTAAAAATAATATTCTTAAGTCTGTATCTCCTCTGAGTAACAAATAATTGGTTATAAAATTACTATCTAACACGAGAAAGAAGCAAAACCTACAAAAGAAACAGAATTCGAGATTTTACGTTGTAGAGTCTTGTCTATAATAAATGATATCGTTAATGAAACGATTCATCACGCTACGTTTCCGTATGTCGTGTGAACGATCCGCAGACTGAGACATTACTTTAGACATCTCACTAAATGTAATCGTTTTCGAAGACGGAAAACCAATCTAGTCTAGGAATTCCACTGTAAAGCTATGCCATCTTGGGAGAGGAACTAATGATGAGCTCCATTACTTGGTTCGTGTTACAGCATTGAAATTCAAAGATGTGAAAAGATTGGTTTAAGTTTTCAATTTGTTATCATTGAACAATTAGATACGACTATGCAGCATATTTTATAATATGTCCTTTTTTTCGATGTATCGATACGCTCATGATTTTTATATTGATTGAATAAAATAAATTCATTTTGAATAATAATTTTCTTCATTAAGTCAATATTTCTTATTCGTATAGAATAAAGACTTTTTATCATGCTTATTCTTATAGAATAAAACCTTTTTATCATGCTTGTTCTTATAGAATAAAGCCTTTTTATCATGCTTATTCTTATAGAATAAAGCCTTTTTATCATGCTTATTCTTATAGAATAAAGCCTTTTTATCATGCTTGTTCCACAGGGAATTCAATGTCAAGCTGAGATATTTCTTCAGTTGGTATTCTTTCTTACTGCTGAATAATTTTCTGCAGAGATATTACAGAGCTTAATGGATCCTGTTCAACAATATCACCATCGATATTTTCAGGTTCTTTTGAGAAACGATTTAATCGATAAGGCATTAAGAGGAATGTTATTATAATACATCCTATGTCTATTTTGAATATATGAAATTTCGATCACAATTTCGGATTTGTTGGGTTTGCAGATGAAGCTGGTTGAGATCTCTTATCGATTATCGGTTTGAGCCGTGATTATACACAATTATGATAGTGACAACCACCGTTATGAATTTTTAAAACCCTCAGACATCACTTAGGATTCAAAGAGAAATGGTTTTGTCATTAAATCCCGCGTCTCAAATTCATTTGAAAAACAAGGTAAGCCTAAAAAGAAAATTGCACTCCATCAGTTGTGATGCATAATGTTCATTTTTTTCTTTTTGGTTTTCAAATACAAACCCATTTCGCGATGTTTTCCCAACGTTCCTGATAGAATACTATAAAAATGATTCAAAACAAACTTCTTTTTTTCTAAACTTTGATCAAACCTGAAGAATCGTATTGCATTAACGGCAGTAAAACATCAATATTCATTAGAAATAAATGCGCGATGGCGTCAAGGTTTCGCTGACATTACAATATTGTATTATCCAAACTCGTTGTATGAAAAGTGCATGCCTGTGTTTGCAGATGCAATGAATATACCAAGCATAACTTCTCCAATTAAAATATATGTCAGGTATTCGGCTATGTTCCGAGCGATTGGACACGATAATATTGACATATTTTGTTCTTTTGACTGAGTGTCTTTCCTTCTTGGCTATATTAATGCCATTTTTATGAAATGGTACACGTAGGAGCATGCCCATAAAGTTTGTAGCTTACTTTCTAAACCTGACAGATGCAGTAATACCTTTACAAATCATTTGCTGATGAAACTCAGGCGTCAATGTTTCATGACTTTGAACGTTGTAAGACTCGTTTATCATTTCATTTGAAATTGGCGCTAATCTAAGGTCTTTTACAAATGGCGTATAAAAGAGTACGTTCGAGTCCTCGTTATGACAATACATTTAGAGCGTGCCAGTTTATGCATGCTGTAAATTACGAACATGGATAATACATCATAGTGTACATTTCCTCTCTTCCCATGGCGGTACTCGCAGTGACTGTTGACTCAATACGGAAAGTTCCAACACATTTCTTCCTCTCTGGAAGTATCTGTCACTGGCTGTTTAAAATGCAAATTGGCATATCAACCACTCACTTTCTCACAGATTCAAACACAATATAATGAAGACATGTGTTACTCTCGAATTCGAAGGACGAAGAACAAGATTAAGCATTGAAGCTGGGTTTGGGAAAACATTTTGTAAAAGAATGGAGCTTTCATGATCTGTGCAATGCTGATTTGGAGATAAAACTGTAACGTTAAGCCAATGAGACTCTGGTCTCCTAAAAGGAAACCCATCACGTAAATGAAAATAAATGCTGTTTCTAGAATATATATATATATATATATATATATATATATATATATATATATATATATATATATATATATATATATATATATATGGAATGGACATATTAAATATAAAGTGGTGAAGTGAATTCTTATCATGAACATCCAGATTACTTATTATATCGGTTAATGTCGACGAATAATACCAGAGAGAGAGAGAGAGAGAGAGAGAGAGAGAGAGAGAGAGAGAGAGAGAGAGAGAGAGAGAGAGAGAGAGAGAGAGAAATATGGTTAGTGTCTATTCGGTAAATTGTAGTTTTAGATAGACAACACCTTGTGTTTAGATTCAGTCTCAGAACACTAATTTCAAATGTCCCTAAGTCCTATCGAGAGAAGACCACATACAGACATTTAGTAAACAAATTACCCCATGTGTCAACAATACAAAGATAAGTCCGTTCAATGGTTGAGCAGAAACCACAATTCGTACTGCCGTAATGACTATACGAATCGCATAAGATAAACATGTCTTAATGGGAGGTCAAAGCCCTAATCATGCTGTCTGTCAGGAATGTTTTCTTTTCCTTAGAAATCTTTTTTCCTATCTTTGAAACGAGGATGTTCCATGTTATAGTTCCTGAATACTGGTATGATATGCAGTATTTGGAATGTAGGCCTCCATCCCTTACTTATATTATCTTTTTTAAAGCTTAATGACCTTGTTTGTAGGTCTCCATCCCTCACTTATACAATCTTGATTAATATTTCATGACCTTTACGCAGGCCTCCCCCTTTACTTATACTTTCCGTATTATGGTTTCAGGACTTTTACGCAGGCCTCCGTCTCTTTGTTATAGTTTCCGTATTAAGACTTCAGGACCATGTACGCAGGCCTCCATCCCTTACTTATACTATCTTCATTAAGACTTCAGGACCTTGTACGCAGGCCTCCATCCCTTACTTATACTATCTTCATTAAGACTTCAGGACCTTGTACGCTGGCCTCCATCCCTTACTTATACTGTCTTCATTAAGACTTCAGGACCTTGTACGCTGACCTCCATCCCTTACTTATACTGTCTTCATTAAGACTTCAGGACCTTGTACGCAGGCCTCCATCCCTTACTTATACTATCTTCATTAAGACTTCAGGACCTTGTACGCAGGCCTCCATCCCTTACTTATACTATCTTCATTAAGACTTCAGGACCTTGTACGCAGGCCTCCATCCCTTACTTATACTATCTTCATTAAGACTTCAGGACCTTGTACGCTGACCTCCATCCCTTACTTATACTGTCTTCATTAAGACTTCAGGACCTTGTACGCAGGCCTCCATCCCTTACTTTTACTGTCTTCATTAAGACTTCAGGACCTTGTACGCAGGCCTCCATCCCTTACTTATACTATCTTCATTAAGACTTCAGGACCTTGTACGCTGGCCTCCATCATTTACTTATACTGTCTTCATTAAACCTTCAGGACCTTGTACGCTGGCCTCCATCCCTTACTTATACTATCTTCATTAAGACTTCAGGACCTTGTACGCAGGCCTCCATCCCTTACTTATACTATCTTCATTAAGACTTCAGGACCTTGTACGCAGGCCTCCATCCCTTACTTATACTATCTTCATTAAGACTTCAGGACCTTGTACGCTGACCTCCATCCCTTACTTATACTATCTTCATTAAAACTTCAGGACCTTGTACGCTGGCCTCCATCATTTACTTATACTGTCTTCATTAACACTTCAGGACCTTGTACGCAGGCCTCCATCCCTTACTTATACTATCTTCATTAAGACTTCAGGACCTTGGACGCTGGCCTCCATACTTTTAAAACTGTTATTGTTGAGGTCTCCTAACGGTCACATATTGAACTTTAGGTGTTGACCGATACACTGTACCAAAACTCTCTCTGTCTCTGTCTCTGTCTCTGTCTCACTCTCTCAAACACACACACACACACACACACCCACTAAAAGCAGTATCTAGCGATCACTGTCCATTTTGATTAATTGCATAAAACATATTTACTCTGCTGTCAAACTGCTTGAAATTGATATCTTAGGACGTATTCATATTTGCTTTATTTAATTTGGATGGTAGGAATTACTTTCATGGTGGGTCTCTAGCGGCCATCATATTTGTAACGTTGTCAGATTTGCGTGTTTCCGCTGCCGTACGTTTCGCCTTAGCAGGAAGTAGTTTAGTTTTGCAAGTGTTTAGTATTTGAATAATTCCGGTCAATATCGCTGTATATTAACCAGTTTGAACAATGTATAAGTAATAAGACTGTTTATAGAGCTTACAAAGAAAGGGGAAATAATCATGAGTAGTTTAGAAACATTGGGATGTCACAAAATTCAATCTCTGATTTTCGATCAGTTTGTTTTATCTTCTGAAGGCAACATCCATCGATGTCGTTTCAGTCTGTGAAACATTGGACTAACTGCTATAGTACAAAAGTGATGAAAGAGATTAAGCAATTTTAGAATAATTTAGAATAGAAAGTTTTCCAAAATTTATCTCCTACACACCAAATTTGTGTGTTTGGTTAACGTTTTATCAGAGGACGGTTTTGTCCTCGTTAATAACATTTCTTGTTTGGATTAAGACAATTAATATCATGGAGGGGAGGGGGCAATGTATAATAATCACCAAGTTTTCGAATACGACAGATTTAAGAGCTTAACATTATTAAGCATATGTTTTGGACAGTTGTGAGGTGACTTGTAACGATTATAGTTCTTTATTTTGTTTAATTTTCCATTAACATATGACTTGTGCGGTTTTGGCAAGCCTACCGAGTAGTTTAGAAACAGACGATGCACCCACATTTAGATTGTCGCTTAATTTCGATAAACACTCTCATCTGCCTCCGATTTGCCCATCGTTTATCAACCATAATCATGTGTGTGATGAGAGTCAAAATCGTTATTTGAATAGTGTCAGCTTTATTTTTAATTAAAAATATTTTCCGATAAAGTGTTACCGTTTCTCGTTGAAAATAAGAGATAGTTTGTGGATGCCACTGACTAATACAAACAGGTCATACAAATTGAGCCACTGACAATTTGCACTGTTCATGTGGAAAATTACTAATTAGGAGAAAGATAAGGAACTTCAGTAGGCTGAAATATTGAAATAAAAGTTTGAATCACATTTACTGCGTCAGATATATTTCTTTAAACTGGAAAAGTTAGGTCCACTAGCGATAGTTGTTTGGCCGCTATGACATCATCAATTTCACCATTGAATATAGTAAAGTATTCTCAGTATCAAATCTAAAACCCAAATCTGTATATTGCTTTTTAATTTTGCTATTCCTTAATCCATCCTATAACGACGCTAATTAATTACATGAACAAACGGTCACATTTGAAAGCTTATCATTCACCGTCATCAAGCAGCAGGTTGCCTAGATATTAAAAAAAAAATTCTACTAATCTGATATGAAGTGTGATCGTATTTACTATTTAACACTGTTTAATGCGAAACAGAATTAAGCAAGCCATTGGGCCCTATGAAGAGCTATTGACCATTGTGAAAAAGCGCAAAATGAAATGGTATGGACATGTCACACGATCAATGGGGCTTGGTAAGACAATCATGCAAGGTACTATGCAGGTAGGGCGAAGGAGAGGAAGACAGAGGAAAAGATGGGAGGATAACATCTCAGAGTAGACAGGACTGAAGCTGAGTGACACAGTGAGAGTATCAGAGAACAGATTGGAATGGAGGAAGCTGGTTGTGAGTGACATCAGTGGTGCCCCAACGGTCGGCAAGACTAAGGGATAGATAGATAGATAGATAGATAGATAGATAGATAGATAGATAGATAGATAGATAGAAAGATAGATAGATAGATGGATGGATGGATGGATGGATGGATGGATGGATGGATGGATGGATGGATAGATAGATAGATAGATAGATAGATAGATAGATAGATAGATAGATAGATAGATAGATAGATAGATAGATAATGCGAGCTCATGGGAGTGGACCGAATGTGTCTAATCCAACTGTGTCATTGAATGGCTATTTTGCACACAGTAAAGGAAGCAAAAATGTCTAGCAAGGACCTTGTTGGAAACACGAGTCTTGTTGGTTTAACTTACACAGAGGCGTCAGACAACAACTATTTTTGTCTTCTGTTTCATGTCTAAGCTATGAAGAGGATGCTAGTTTGACCATAACTGGTATACTTCTTTCGCCTTTTCCTACATATTAACTCAACTCCCGTTCAATAAATCCTGCAAACGATCATTATAATTTGACAAATTGATGTAAATGATGTCAACAAAGAGCGTCTGCTTGACCCGGAAAACTTTAACATTGAACTGTCTTCATTAAAAACCAATCAAATACAACTTTTCTATTCAATTACATAAAAATTTAAAGTCTACCTTTTCATAATTATAACAATAAGTAACTTTACGTCATATGTCGGTGTCAAATAAACCACGCAAGCAACCGACTTAGTCTTCGTTGTATCGAACTGATTTTGGTCAAACTGAGAAGGGGGGGGGGGTAGTTGTGGTGTGGTGCTTGTGAATTAATATTAGTTTCATTTAGCAAATCCATATGAAATTAATATCTCTAAATGGAACTTACTCAGTAAATAACATCTAGTTCCAAGCACTACTAACGAATGCGTAGCCATTTGAATTGATGCGCAGTTGCTGCTCATCCCGGTGAAAATTGGGCGACTTGGTGTGCTACGATGTGAGAAATTCAATTTGAAATAACCTTATCATTTATTGGAATTTTTCATGCAGTAAAATCTAACAAGTAACGAACAAATCTCTATCAGATAATTTGATTTCAAAATTGCGTTCTGCAGTAAATGGAATTTGTAGAAAAAAAGTATAGAAGCGATTCTTTTTATTACATGAAAGTTTAAATTATAATAAAAATTAAAAGGCCCAAACTAATAAATATTAGCGACCTTTGCAAGGACCTGTTGAACACAAAACGAAAGGTATGCACATGATATATAGGCAGTGGCGTCATAAGGGTAGGTCCTTGGGTGGGTGGGTGGTCCGGACCGCATTCGGTGACAGCATCAAAGGGGGTGACACCAAAATGACTGTTTATACAATTTTGGAATTTTGTACAGGAAGGGGATCCATGGGTATGACTCCATGACTTACTGCGCGTGACTGTCTATAAGTTTTGAAATTTTGTGCATGAACTCAGTCTATGGGGGTGACACCATGAGTTATAACACAGGGTGACACCAACCCTAGCGACGTCACTTTAGACAGGGTATTAAGCATGTGAGTTTGGCATGACAGCTTCCTTCAGAAAGTCAAAGTATAGAACTCATGTAATCAGGTAATTGCCTCGACAACAAACACATGCTTACACTTGCCATAAGGCACTTGCAAGGTGTTTAGCAATGGCACGACCATTAATGCAAAAATCAGACCAGTTCGGATATGGCAGTATAAAGCACTTATACATAGATAGGGTTTACCCATCCCTTCTACTTATGATACAGCATGCGGTTTGTTTTACTAGCAATAAAACACGACAAAACAAGCAAAATCGCGCATTTAATACGGAATCAACGTCAGGATTTCATTTCAGTTGCTGGGTATTTGCATACACTGAGATGACTGTGATATTGTTTAAGATCTGTGAGCCGCTGTCCTTCCTTCCGTCTTAAACAATATCTGTTTTTTCAAAGTGGATACGAAGTGTGCTGTCACGTGATATTCGCCTTATTTATTCTCATGTATTTTCACAATGTTAACTTTTCCTGTAATAGATAATGCACCGCTCCTGTGGTCTAGTGGTTAGAGCGTCCGCCATGGGAGCGGGAGGTCGTGGGTTGGATCCCCGGTCAAGTAATACTAAAGACTTACAAAAATGGTACTAACAGCTGCCTCGCTTGGCGCTCTGCATTAAGAGGTTAGTGTTAGGACTGGTCGGCCTTGTGTCAGGATAATGTGACTGGGTGGGACATCATGCTACATGTCTGCGGCATGATGCCTCAGTGCTAGACATCACTATAAACTGCCTTACAGCAGACATCGTAGCGATATGACTGAAAAATTGTTAAAACTACGTTAAAAATCCTAATCAAACAAACGAACAAACAAGCCTCACTTCAGACATCGTAGCGATATGACTGAGAAATGGTTAAAGCTACGTTAAAAATCCTAATGAAACAAAATAAATAATACGCTAGTATGTGATGAAATGAAATTATTCTAACTGGACATTTCATTTCGCGTCGTAAAATGAAGAAATTTAGTATAATCGGATGCACTATCGCATATAAATATTTAGCAGCGAATTGTTTTACGATCAGATATTGTATTTTATCAGTTTTGTGGATCGCATGGGTCATGTAAACATTCAGTTAACTTCAGTTAATAATACAATTTCTGATACAAAAGCTCGTGAAAATATTGTATAGATTTCGAGTTTAACACATACACATGATTCGATAACCAGTCTGCAAACTAGGGCACAACCGATTAGCATTTTTCTACCGATTTCCGATTTTGGATTTTGGGCATGAAATTTTTCTGATTCCGGATACGATTCAATTAATCGGAAATGCTTAATCTGTATCTTTTTTCTAAAAAATTTCATCTTCCGTTTCCGGGTTTCTGGTATCTGGTTTTGCCGTGTCTAGCACGTTACTTAGTACTTTACCATATCCGGCTTCATTTCCGGTTTTCACCCGCCAGTTGAAATAGATTGTCTCACAGCGTGGTTGTGTTGAACATATTGGACTTTTCTGACTTCTTATTTAACTTTATTAACGCACTGTCGAATGACAGGCAGTGTTAGACACGGTGCTATAGAAATTCAACTTTATTATTTTTATTATCCGAATCGGTCGTTCCTGCCTTGTCCGACTCCGATTAATCGGAAGTTCATACTATCCGGTGGAATCCGATTTCCGGATCAAAAGTCGGTTATGCCCTACTGCAAACACAAACGAACGGGTTTGAAGACAAATCTCAAACAAAGCAGCACAGTCCAATATGAATGCGCATGACACGGGACAACGAATCATCGACTTACTTTAGGCCTAAACTGAGTGACTTCGATGTGACGGAAAAGAAAATTAGCCATGGCTTACCTATATACACGCAACATAATTTCCAGGATTATGTCGGTGAATAAAGTTGAATGGATAACGAGCGTTTCTGAACAAAGCAACTGTGCGAAGAGTTGTGAAGCTCACGTGAACTAAGTGTTCATCAGTCCCATCTTACAACCGATAAATAAAGTTGAAACGCAACAAAATATTTGCACTTTGATTGAATTGGGGTCCTGTATGGAGGGAATAATGGATTACAGAAATGCTCCGTTTTGCAAATGCATGAAGGATCACGCAAATGCATGTCTGATGCTCTTCAATTTGTGCTTAGAAAGTCTACTCAGGTTATCAGAAGATCGGATAAAAGTGTCTATCATATTGCACGGAAATGAAACATACAGTCAACACGTTTCTTTAGCATGAACCGACACCTATTATGGCATTAATTTATCAACTTAAGTACTGCGTTCAAAATTGTAAAAAATTTAGTCAAACAAAGTTCTCGAAGTAGTCTTTTCTAAAGCAAAATGTTTGTTAGATGCGCTCTTTAAATACATTAAAACACTGATCACGAAGTACACTTGCTAAATGAAATGATTAATGTCACAACGTTTCCGTTTTTTATTTTAAATTACAAACCTGTGCGCATTCACAAATAACATCAGAATCCGTATTATTGGCACATTGAACAATCCCCGCGGGTCACATCTTAGGCTAGGGAACAAATTACTAAAGCTGCATTAAAGCGTAACATCGAGAGCAATTTGACAAATGCAATTTAACAAGATTCCAGAATCGTGGTAGAAAATACGGAAAGTCACGAGCGGCTAAATGAGTTTAATTTTCTTTAATCTTTTTATACTTTAGCGTACTAATTCCTTTACATGGTGAATAAGCCGACCCCATGATGCCCATTTGCAGCAACAAAATGCACAATCATTTCTTTTCTTCCAATTTGTTTTCCAATTTTATCTTGTTGAAACTGAACGAGTTTCGCTGAGATTTTCTCTCGGTTATTAATCACATGCCAACAAGTTAAATGTTCCTTTTACATTACGATTTCCAGCAATCGGACTGATGAGATTCGTCATAGTGTTTTTTTTTGTTTCACATCTGTATGAACCAAAACAACAAACATAAATCATCGCCCACTTACATTATTTTTGGCACTACCGCAGATAAAAATAATTGAAAAATATTCATACACTGAAGAGTAGAAAAGATAAAGTGCATTACAACACTATCCTAAATCCAATATGATAAAATTGACAAGTTATGGTTACACGTTCGAGGTTGAGAGAGAGAGAGAGAGAGAGAGAGAGAGAGAGAGAGAGAGAGAGAGAGAGAGAGAGAGAGAGTCACAAATTGATAATGATAGTGAATGAATTTGTGGGTCCGATGTCACGAATAGTTAATTAATCTGGTTCAGATGCAATTGTCCGCAACTAATGCATTTGAGACACTTGCATGTATTTCTCGAGGCTCTTGAGTTACGGCTTTGTTGATATTTTTCAATATGCACGTTATATTTCTGATCAAATTTTATATTTGCTAACATGAAAATCTACGTTGAATAATAAAAGCAGAAAATATACAGAAGATAATAAAATGAAGTCCGTTTGAACGTTTTGGTTGTTTTAGTCCAGTGACTCCACTTGAGCATTGCTGAATAGAGATGCTTCCCGAGAAGGACACAATCAGATGCTATCCTCCACATAATCTGGACGACGTTCAACCTGGCAGGTTCTCTTATCAAAACTGAAATATTTTTTAAACAAGGCAAAGTGAAGAAAAATCAAGCCATAAATTACGAAAATAAATATTAACAGAATGTCTGATTATGTGTAATGTTTATGTGTGTATCTTTTGTAACAATATCTGTATTGTTATCTTTAGATTCAATTAATTGTATTCGATTTCCATACAACATAGAAACTCAACCGGGAAATCTGCAAGCATATCACAAACATGGCGGCTGATGATGTTTTTTCGGGAACTACTTATTTATAACGGCAAATTTCAAATAAGTGAAAGTCGCATCTAACCGTTTGCTGTAATAGATGGAACAGCCTTATGTAGAAAAGAAGAAGGATAACTCAATTCTTGAATATGTTGTAATATTTTCAGAAATAATAAGGAGATCGATTACATGTACTTCGATAATATTTGTTAATAATATTATCAAATGCGATGGCCATAATATGACGTGTATCACGTATTTGTAATGTCAGTATTAATGCAATCGCATTAAAAGCATGAAAGCTAACATTTGCTCCTGACTTTGTATAAAAATAATTAACCAAAGTTACCCATTATAATATACAAATAGGATTTGTTTATAAATAGATGGATAGATAGGCAAGCATATATATATATATATATATATATATATATATATATATATATACTAGCAAGTACCCGGCATGCGTTGCAATGCCACTCAATGAAAGAAAGTGTTTGAGCAGTGCGAACTCGAACGGTTTCCAATCTTGCTTTCCGTTGCTCGTCTGTTTCTGAAGCTCGTGATGCCTTTGTCTTTCTTACTTGAGGTGTAGATCGACCAATAGCTTTTCGTTTAGGTGGCATAATTGATTTGACAGCGAAAGTAATGCTTTGTAACGACTATTACAAATTCAAACCGCGATTGTTTGACATAACCAAGGCGCGAACCAAACGTAACTAAGTAAAATGACGTATCTAAGGCGCCTACAGTTCACAGCGAACACACGGTAAATGTCGTAAAAACACATTAGTTAATTGTTACAATTTTAATGGTTGTACTAATTTAGAAACCTTCGCGGGCGTGCGCAGAACAACTCACCAAAGTTTTATCGCAATCGGATTAACGGTATAGGAACGCATACGACACAAACAAACAAATATTCAGTTTTATATATATATATATATATATATATATATATATATATATATATATATATATATATATATATATATATATATATATATATATATATATATAGAGAGAGAGAGAGAGAGAGAGAGAGAGAGAGAGAGAGAGAGAGAGAGAAACGTATAAATATATTTTTAGAATTAACTTCAATTCAAGTTTTCCAGTGCTATTAAGAGCACGTGATCTTTGCTATCCAACCGGATGCATTCATATCTGCGTTAAGACTTTGAAACAGTCTTTGTTTAAATTTGCTATTTGACCCAACAGCTGACATTAAAACTCCACAGTTGCATAGCTGTATAGCTGATAGCTAACATAAGACTTATATATATATATATATATATATATATATATATATATATATATATATATATATATAATACACACACGAATGATAGTCACGTAAGTCATAAAAAACAACGTTTCTGCTTACTATAGAAAATCCGTATCAAAATGTCATTACCACACAAAATAACATGGTAATTGGCGCTTGAACAAGGTCTTTTATTCGGAATTAAGCCATTTTAATCAGATCAGAAAATATTTAAAAAAATGTACTGTACTGAGGTATGTATATATTTGAATTGGATGCATACAATTGTCTGTGAATCCGATTAAATCTCTTTCTACCATGCTCGCCTAATGAACTTTGCCCGGCAAAATAAGAGTCTGGATTTACACAAAACAAAATAGTAGTCCCTAATAAAATTAATCGATTTTCCGTTAGCAGGTCATAAATTTGAATTTTATATATTCGCTACATGTCGTCTTTTGGGAAAGAGATACATTGTGTTTGTAGCAGGAGAGGTGGGTTGGAGTTATATTGCGTATTAGTTTCTGCACAGACTGCGTGATAGTCCTTCCGAACAAAATCATATCCAAAAGCAAAAACATGAACAAATACATGTCAGCCGCTTAAAAATATTATTAAGCTATACGTGTTCGTTATGGACTAAGCAATCACACAATAAATATGTTACATGCATCATGATGTATAGAATCTACAGGGTTCATATACCATAGCAAAGGTGACGAACAGTTGCATGTAACATCATGTCCCACACAATCACATTATCCTGACACCAGATTGGCCAGTCCTAACGCTACCATACTAGTGCTGAATGATACGCGGAGTTGTTGTTAGTACTATTTACATAAGACTTTTTGTATGACTCAGCCGGGGTTTCAACCCTCGACCTCCCGCATACGGGGCGGACACTCTCTCCAGTTAGGCCATCAGAACGGTCTGTTGTGTTAGTACAGTGATTAATAGCACCGTTCATACAACCAAGGGAGAAGGAATATAAACTATCGGAACTGAAGAAATTTCGTCTGTTTCCTGCTTATAACTTTTAAACGGATTTTGCACTGACCATAACATAGTTTTATGATTTGGCGCCGTAGTCTCTCTAGTGAATAGATTCTAAGAAGAACTGTACAATGTACACTAGATGAACTGTACAATGTAGGCGTTATGGCAAACCTATATTAAAAAAAGTACAATTTGACACTCCACTAAACATATTTTAAGAGCCGGCTGTAATAAATAGATTTTAAGAAGACTAGTACAAATAGTCTAAAGTAAACAGATCTTAAAAAGAATCGTACAAATACTCTCTGGTATAAAGATTGTAAGAAAAATACTCTCTGGTATAAAGATTGTAAGAAAAATAGTACAAATACTCTCCAGTAAACAGATTGTAAGAAGAATAGTACAAATACTCTCTAATAAACAGATTGTAAGAAGAATAGTACAAATACTTTCCGGTAAACAGATCGTAAGAAGAATAGTACACATCCTCTCCGGTAAACAGATTGTAAGAAGAATAGTACACATCCTCTCCGGTAAACAGATTGTAAGAAGAATAGTACACATCCTCTCCGGTAAACAGATTATAAGAAGAATAGTACACATCCTCTCCGGTAAACAGATTGTAAGAAGAATAGTACAAATACTCTCCAGTAAACAGATTGTAAGAGGAATAGTACAAATACTCTCCAGTAAACAGATTGTAAGAAGAATAATACAAATACTCTCCAGTAAACAAATTGTAAGAAGAATAGTACAAATACTCTCCAGTAAACAGATTGTAAGAAGAATAGTACAAATACTCTCCAGTAAACAGATTGTAAGAAGAATAGTACAAATACTCTCCAGTAAACAGATTGTAAGAAGAAAATAGTACAAATACTCTCCAGTAAACAGATTGTAAGAAGAATAGTACTAATACTCTCCAGTAAACAGATTGTAAGAAGAATAGTACAAATACTCTCCAGTAAACAGATTGTAAGAAGAATAGTACAAATACTCTCCAGTAAGCAGATTGTAAGAAGAAAATAGTACAAATACTCTCCAGTAAACAGATTGAAAGAATAATAGTACTAATACTCTCCAGTAAACAGATTGTAAGAAGAATAGTACAAACACTCTCCAGTAAAAAGATTGTAAGAAGAAAATAGTACAAATACTCTCCAGTAAACAAATTGTAAGAAGAATAGTACTAATACTCTCCAGTAAAGAGATTGTAAGAAGAATAGTACAAATACTCTCCAGTAAACAGATTGTAAGAAGAATAGTACACATCCTCTCCGGTAAACATATTTTAAGAAGAATAGTATACTAGCAAGCAGATTAGAAGAAATGTACAAATAAATACCCTAGTAAACATATTTTAAGAAGAACAGTACAAAGAGATACTCTAGAAAACATTTTAAGCACAGTACAAATTAATAGTCAACCGCCAGTTCTCATTGATATTGCATATAAATACATAATGACTCCCCACCTGACTATTTATCTATAAGATAATATATATATATATATATATATATATATATATATATATATATATATATATATATATATATATATAACCAGTGAGAGTATTTAGAAAAAAAACGACTAAGTGTAAATAAGTAACTTATAAAAGTTATTGATTATTTAGTGTGTGTGCGTGTGTGACTTAAAAATTTCAATGTTGCTTTAACAATGTCTCGGTCATATCGATACTATATATGCAGCGTGGAAGTTTATAATAGTTCCTAACATTTGGACATCATGCCGCATACATGTTTTATGATCTCACACTCAGTCACAGTATCCTCACACCAAGCTGACCAGTTCTAACACTATATAATGGGTTCCAAGCGAGGCAACTGCAAATACTCTTTTTATTTTCTTGGTATGACTCGTCCGAGGTCGAATCCGCGATCTCCCGCATCCGAGGCGGACACTATAATCACTTAGGCCAACGGAGCCGTACAATATTTAGTAAACGACTGACACAATGTGCAAAACGAAAAATCAAATTAATTGTGCAATAGATGTCAAACAATTGCTAAAATGTTATGCATATCGTATAACTGCATATTCCGCCTTATTGCATAGCTTTGTGCCGGTCCCGATTTGTTACCATGGTTTTGAATGGATATCAATGTCGGACAATTGCATATCGTCTATATGCATATATCGCATTATTGCGTAAATTTTTCTGGTCCGAATATGCATTATTATGTGTTAAGTTGCTTCGGATAACTGCATTGTTCACAATTTTTCCTTTCAAAATGAAAACAAACCGACTCAAAACATTGGTGGTCAATGTTGATTAATGAGGTCTGTCAATATCAACATCACAGCTATTAGATCTCCGTTGGTCACCAGAAGGCGCTATAGTAGATAACCATAAATATTACCAAGACGGCATTCGCTCTCTGATTCTCTGTTGATCACGAGGAGGTGCGATAGTAGACAACCATAATAATTAACCAAGCATGGTCGACGGCTTTAACACTCTTTAGCTTTAACACAAACTCGCATCGCCTTAGTTAAGAATCCGATCCAGTCTGGTCATTAAATTCGATAGATTAAGACTGGAGCGCTGACCACAAGTCTGCTCCTCGATCTACTGACAAAACTGATCTCCATACGATACCAGAGCAAATCGCATCACATTTAAATGAACTAGGCCAAATGGGGGTTTGTTTCGGAGAAATAATGGGTATCAGTATGCGTGCTGACCAGATACACGTCATAACATGAACGCGTGTTTAGTGCAAACGCCGCCTAATTGTTATGAAAATAATATAAGAAAACTACCAATCTGAACATCTTTACAAATATATTGTTACTTTCTGTTTTCTTTAAAGTAGCCTCAAGAGAGTCATTTAGTGTAAATGTTTAAAAGTTTGCCTTTAAAATGCTAAAGTAAATAAATTTTGTTTCAATATCTGACTCCCTTCTAAGGGTATGCATCAATCGATTCTTTAACACGTCAAAGCCTATTAAGCCGAGATAGCAAAGTTGATAGAGAACCAACTCAGAATCAAACGGTCTTTGGTTGGATAACAGAAAGAAAACAGCCTGGTAACCTGTGTCCAACATAACGCCACTTATCTAGAAAATATACGGCATGACATAGAGAAAATAGTTTTTAACGTCTTATTAAAAACTTAAATATTAACCAACAAATATCAAACGTATAATGCATATAACGCTTTACTTGGGTAAGTAGTTTAGATGATAAGGGGTACAAAAGCGTTGTATTGATTATATTTAGGTTCAGTCGAAATAAAGAACATCTTAATAACTTTAAACTTGCAAATTGTGATGACTCAGCCGTTAAATTATCAAACTAGAAACTGCCACTGCAGAATTTGCCTGGTTATTAAATAGCAACTTTGCATTATAGTGCCCGTGGGACTGACAATTTCATTTTAGAATTAAATGATCATGGTTCTGTATTTATTGATGTGTAAATTTTACCTAATCACTCGCAAAGTAAATAATGTCGGAAGGACGTTATGCAAACGTTGTAAGTGATTAGGCAAAATTTACACATCGATAAATACCCAACCATGATCATTTAAGCCGTATAATTCCAATTTACATCCTTTCTAACATCAGATCAGCAGTTTGAGTCAACAAAACATTCACTTGTATGTACATCGAATTTGTTTATTAACCTCTTAACTAGAATACATCACCCTATATTCGCTAGCCAAGATTCATCGATTCTTTATACGGTGTTACAGGGTAGAATGTCATAGCGGGTCATGCCGGTGACATATTGGTATGATCATTATTTTAATATATAAAAAATGGTTGTTGCTGTTAGACTAGGACTATTCCTTTTGTTTCGAGAATTATGCTTGCGTATGACACGTGTTGTCATAGCAAATTATGTCCATTTTAGTGACATCCCATGGTTCACATATGACCCTGACCTTTAATAGCTGTTGCTGTAACAAGTTGTCGAGGTGAAATGCAATATTTTCCTCGACTGGCTTCTAAAGATTTTTCATATGCCTTCTTCAGCGAAGGGGTGAGTGTTGGAGTGCTTGAAGGTCTGTGCGATTACATTGTTTTAACTTCTAATGGTCGATTGTAAGCTGTGGCTTGTCATTTTTGATCGGAAATCATAGGAGTGGGTGGGTGGGAGGTTGTTGTTATTATTAGGGTGTAAAGCATTGATATAAATAAAACTTCATATCAAATGGTCTTGAAACGTGGAATCAAAAGTAGTCCGCAAAATTTATCGATGTGTAAATCATTCCAGATAAGTTTCACGTGACCGTTTACATCCAATCAAAATGTAGAACACGGAGTCAATTTATCAAAATTGGAATTATTGTAACATCAAGACCAATGGTGATACATGGCTCTAGTAGCCGCACAGTACTTAAATACAAATTTCTTTCGTAACATCAAGACCAAAATGTTGCTGACGTTTGTACGATTCTCTTGGCAAACTCTTTAACAAATTGTCCCTATTTTGAAACAATGTCTTAAAATTGTAACTTCTTATAAACAAAAACAAGGTATTATGTATTTATTTGAAAAGCTGGTATTTTCTCAGAAAATGGTAAGATAAATTATCATTTTACTATTTTCATGCATTGGTGAGAAGAGTTTTCAGTATCAAGGTTTGAATCAAATCTACCATTAATAGGATGGGACCATCGTTTAATTACTCCTTGACAATCCTAGCATTCAGTTTATTTCCCTGTTTCCTCTTATTCTAGTATTTCTGTCATATTAGAATGACGTCAGAAAGAGTGAGCAGTTATCAATTTATCAGAGCCACGAAAAAGGGAATGTTTTCTCGATCAGTGGTACGGTTTAATTTTCATGTAATTTCCTACGTATAATGACCTGGAGATAGTCTAATTAAATAATCCAGTTATGAATAGGTATAAAAATATTCCAAGTATACGGTGATATTGGAGACATAATATAATTTCCTATCTTTATTTTTTCTTAAATTTATACTCCACTTAGGTTTTGTTTTCAACGAGTAGTGTAAATATTTTTCAATACGGTTTGTTTAAATACAAGACTTTTGCAACCTCTCGTCAAGACACACACACACACACACACACACACACACACACACACAAGAAAACAGAAGAATGTTGCGAAAACATTGAAGAAGAACATGGAAAATTACAGCTAAAACAACACATCACATAAATAAGATCGGAGTGACCCAATACAATTAAGAAGGAATTGTGAAAAATTACCTTTGTTTGCATTGCTTTCTTAATAGAAACAAATTCAATTCTTTATTGAAAAGATACTTCTGGAGAGTTTACCAGTGCACTTCCGGGCATGCGTGTGATGAAACTAAGGACGAGCTACTGGTCAAACTTTTACGAAACTCAGCATAAATGTGGTCTTGATAGGTACTGGAACGGCTGGACCCCAGATGCTTATGATTTGATTCCAATATCGACAACGATTATAATCTAGATTATATCGTATCCGCGCGATTTATTGACGTAGTCCGCATCAGTGGTAATACTATTTCACTGAACAGACAGACCCATGTTAACAAAGTACCGTATAATGACAATCACGTGTTAGAACTTCCTAGACATTGCAATGTGTATTTTGTCTTCCCATGAATCAAACGTCAATATATTATAGTCTAATGTGTGAGTGCGAGGAAAGCTATGAGTGTATACTACTAATTGTATACCATTGTTGTAATTCGATTAAACAATTTTTTTTAATTCATAACGTGTGACATTCATTTAATAATGGCTTTCTTGGTAGTAATGTGAATACGTTTTCACCTGAGGCGAAATCTATCAGACTACTATCGTGGGTATATGTTCACAAAATGATGCTAAGGTTGCAAACAGGAAGAAGAGAATAACATTTGTCAATAAAAGACAAATAATGACATTACTATCGAAACGATTACATTTTATAATTTTTTGAGCTTACTGGTGAATTTGTTTCAATTTACAATCAATAAATGGTCTGGTTTTGTTCAGAGATTGCGCTAAGGTATTTTGCCTTGTTGGATTTTTGTTAGATAGCCATCCGTAAGTTGGACAGTCTCCTGACACAGCCTGTTGCATTGCCACTCCTCGTGTAGAGGGGACCAATCCCGGAGGTACTACCGTAAAGGGCCAACCCGTGGCGAAAGCAAATAAAGCCCCTGACAGCTAGCTCATCAGTTTAATATGGACGTAACATATATGAACGTATATGTAACCTCATGTTAATGTCACTGAATGACAGGGTCATTGAAGTGGACGTCAGCGGCGTACACGAACACAAATAACACTAAAAGCCATTAGCCAGTTCGGACTGGAATCCAGAAACTTTATCGCTCTAAGCCAATATCTGTCACTTCATACATGCTGCAGACTCGGCGAAATAAGATTCTTCACAGCCCAGTCTGAACGAAGCCGACACCTAGGAAGTCTGATTAAATGATGGCCTCGCACTGTCTTGAGATGGAGATTGACAAGAAATGACACTTAACTGATTATTTATCAGCACCAATTACCAACATAATGCGCCTACACTTACTGGCTCCACGAGATCAACCAATCTCCCAATCTACGCTTTATTTGAACCCATAGGGCACAAACCTGTTCATATCTGACCAACTAGGCATATTGTAAATTGACCCTATCTATCCCAATCAACCAACATACAAATCGTATCTTTTTTCTTTTGTGTTGCTTTTTATTAGGGGTGGTGGTGTCACTTTAATTGCATATATATTGGCTATTATACGAGATTCCTACCCGATAAACGTGTCGTGAATTGTCTTGAAAATCATGTCAAAAAACTTTATCACAAAGTATCTCTTTAGAATATTGCTTAGACAAATAACTTTTGTGGACCCGCCGAGCAAGAAAGATTTTCCACTGCACGACATAATATGATTCCATTGCATTCAACTAACGATGTAAAACATCGATAGATTGTACTGTTGATAATGAATCTATATTTGAAATATATCGCATATACACGCTTGAAACAAACTATATTTTAAAAGTTCGTGACTGCGTGTGTTAGATGGTTCTTTTGGACAGTCTGTTAATGAACATTGTTAGACCATGTTCAAAGACGTGAGAGGCATCTGATATATCAACGTTGTATGATAGTACCCATGTTAACAGTACTTAACTACCACAGCTAATACGTTTTCATAATATATATCATTACCAAACAGAATTCGTGCGACTAGGCGTGGAACAATTGCAGTTGAAATTTATGTGAATCTACGTGAAATGTCTCTAATAGAAAACAGAACATAGGTGATGATACTTTGATTCAACTAACTTCTATTGATTCGTATCGATTTCCTTTCTTTTTATACTTTTTATATAGCCTGTATAGTTTTAATTAATTTACATTTTGAAGTTAGTTTGTCACAGCTCGCTGGTATCTTTCAAGCCAAAAAACATACATACATACATACATACATACATACATACATACATACATACATACATACATACATACATACATGAATGCATACATACATACATACATACATACATACATACATACATACATACATACATACATACATACATACATACATACATGTAAAGAACATGGAGTTTGAAAATTAAAATGAGTGTATTTGTTGACAAAGCTTGTTTCTTTATGTAAGTGCGTTACATGTAATATTAGCTTTGTCGAAATGGCTTTCTTCATCGTAAATCATAGTCCATTGTTCGCACCGAAATGATTTATTTGCACGCTAAAATCGCATCTGACATCGTATAGTGGATAAGCATTTAATCATACAATCAGAAACGTCTCACAATTTCAATAAAGCAATCATGTCATTGTCATTATAATGTTTAGGACATTGTTTTCAGCTCTTGATTTCTGATGTAATTAAAGCCATGTAGTCCTCCAAAATGTGATATCGATATTATAATTGTGTGATCAATATTAGCGAAAGTACCGAATATTGAATACTTTGAGCACCAGACAAAGTGCACAGACGTGCAATTCTAACTTTCGATTTTTTGGGTAATTGAAAATAAATGAGATAACATCATTATGAATTGTATACTGAAATGACATTTGCACCTTCTTCATGTCAATGTCTAAAAAAGCATAGAAAGTAGTAGTATGGGAAACTCCAATTATTTAAACCTGAAGCAAAGCGTTGAAACATGTAAGAAAAACAAAACCAATAACATCTGTTCCGTTCTTATATAATTATTGAGGTTTTCTATTTTAAAAAATATGTGATTTTACATGTTCCGTTTTATTACGATTGCCTCGTCATGACGCAACATTTGGAAACGTTTGCTACTGTTGCTTTAAGGTTGCAGTGCTGAAGATTTGTAATGAGTGAGTTATTTAACAATTCTCTTTCTGATGAATTAAATCGGCAAAAGGCTTTTGTAATATATATGTATGTGTGTATATGTTTGTACGTGTGCGTTCTAAGATTTATTTGACAGTAATTCTATTAAAATTGCAATTGGACTCATAATGATCGCACAATACAGTGTACTATACGAAAATATAGTTTTGATTGTAGTTTTTGTTATCCTCTTACAAACGAAAACCGTGCACTGTTAATCAGATACCATATGTTTTCTCATATCAGTTATGGTTTATATTATCATTTAAATAATATACCTTTCTCGGACTGGTTCCATTTCTCTTTGTGCCAGATCGGTTATTTTAGTAAGCATTATTTGATATATAATGTCTCCATGGAATAAACTGTTGCGGGGACGACACGTACACAATTAATTACAAGGGACTAAGTTTTGAAGGTAAAATATGAAGAAAGCACATTCTACCTTTCCAGCCCTATTATTATAAGCCGGAATATACGCTACTCTGTCCCTCGGAACCAGTTCAAAATAATTTTGGAGATTAATATAAGACTTAATGAATAAATAATATCCGATCCGATACAACCTTTACTACTAATCTTAAAGCAATGTGGTTGTGCCTTAAACACTGCCATGCCTAAATCGGAGAATCCAACTGATTCTCCGATTTAGGAATGGCAGTGTTTAAATTCGGTATTCGCATCTGTTAATTCTTTAAGTTCTTTCTAAACGTAAATAATAGCAATGCATCTCTTTCAAAAGTGCCTTATTAACCAGTTCACCAGCATTTTAATAAAAAAAAAACAGGCAAGTTATTGACGGTATATTACAAATCCCTACAATTCAAGCGAGTAGATGTGACAAGTCACGATCCCATACAAGTTGCTGCACCAGCAATTATAAGACATCTATGTATTTTACTCAACAGATCTCTGAATGAATAAACATTCAAAGTTTTGAAAAAAGGTAGTCGTTTTACCAATACATAAAAACTTTTCCAACAGACCCAAGTCTTTACTTAGACGCGTATGAAAGTTCATTTTCAAATCATGTATACAATGACTTGAATGCAATTGGTCTTATTTACGCATATCGATCGAGCCGTCTTCCAATTCCAAAAGCTGATTACCAACCGACAGATATGTGCCTTATTATTTGTGAAGCACGAGATACTAGAGAAAACTTGAGTATAATAATTTTACAATGTATCGGTGGCAATTGAACGTGTCGGTCATAAAGATTGCTCCATACACTTAAGGGCTTTGGGAAAGATATAAATTCGTTTGATTGCCTCACCCACGATCTTACAAACAGAACTATTGTTGATAAAACCGTTTTTCAGTCTGATTCAGCTGGCTTGTTGCAGGGTTCAGTTTTAGTATCTCTATCATTCCTTGGGAATATCAATGATGTTGATGATGAGTTTCTTAGTCTCGTTTGAATATTTGCCATCGTTTATCTTGCACAGGTTTTACATGCTCATTCCGGGGCCCCGAGTAGCCGAGTGGTCTAAAGCGCTGTCTATTACGGACCACTGCCATCTCACCTCTGCCTGCGTGTGTTAGAATCTAAGATGGGGAAATGTAGTTATGTGAGAAAGCTTGCCAGTAGCTTCTCGTGTGTCGGTGGTTCTTTCCGGGGGTTGTCCGGGTTCTTCCTCCACCATTAATACTTGCCGCCATGTATAAAAATGGCCGCCATGCTGAAAAATGGCGGTAAACCATAAACAACAAAGACTAAACAAAACATGCTCATTGCGGATTCAGAAACTGTCCATGACTGGTCCAACCAATATTTAGTAAGCGTTACCTCCCCCTCCGGATTAAAATGAATTCATGTATTTTATGCTAGATAGATCGGTTTCCCACACTGAAGTTACAAAACAAATCGTGTTGATAATCCTAAACATTTGGGCCTTACTCTCAGTAATACATGTACATCCACATGGTGTCTACATATTGAACATACACTGGACAAATCCCTTAAATCCTGTGATGTTCACAGACTAATTAATAATGATGCAACACTTTATTAAGGTAAATACTTCCTCCATTGGCTGGACAAGTGTCCAAATGTGATTTACGTAATCGACTAAACTGCTTGAAATGTCAGACTTGAAATAAGTAATGTACACAAATGAAACAAATATTCGTTCACATCTCCACAAAACGCTCTTCAAGTTGGCGCATGCGAACTCGAAACTAAAACAAATTTACTATCTTATTTTTATCTCAAAATTTCATTTGGGTACAAGGCGTTATAACTAATGATTCTTGCTTTGATTTTAAAAATAAGGCGATTCCATCCCCCCCCCCTTAGTCATTACAATTACTACTAGATACGTGCATTACGTACTGCGTGTTATTCTTTCAGACGTTTAGTAACGCAATTATTTATTTGCCTTAGATAGCTTTTTTTGTTTTTGGAGCCATTATCTTTTAGTTATCAATACATCTTATTTGACTTGTGCTTGTTTGTTTATTTTGGATTGGTTTTCTTTTCAGATGCTTGTCGCGTTTGATTAATTTGCATGATCTCATATATATATATATATATATATATATATATATATATATATATATATATATATATATATATATATATATATATATATATATATATATATATATGGGGAAGGTTTTATCAAATGGTAATTAGACCCATCATGCATAATTTAGAAATTTTTTACCCAACATTGTTTTTCACATGAAGTGTGTTTGTCATTATTATCACAGTCCTCTAGGATTTCAATTTTCAGAAGCGTGCTTTCAATTTTGTTTATCTCTAGCTACTCTTTCTATTTTTCAATTTCTCGACATGCGGATTGGGTATTAATACGGTTTGGAACCGAACTCTTATCAAAGTTATTTACGTCCTATGCCATGCTTCTAGACTGCAGTCTATGACTCTAATTAGCCTAAATTGTATCTGCAAACTACTTGAATGAATAACAGAATGTAAGATATAGAAATATTCGTTATTAATGATTCCAGTATAATTTACGCCTTGTATTATGACTTGCCCCGTCAGTTTGAAAGGCACTGTTATGTAAATCAGACTCAACAGCATCCAGTTATGGAATACAATGCAGATAGCCTAACCATCATGTATTTCATTAAATGCACATATCTCAGATTGGCGTTAGGATGTGCTGGCCCAATGCAGCAAGATAAGCGCGTGGTCCCAGGCAACGACACTGCATTGCCTGAAAGCGCGGGGCCCATAGGGGTTGCCTCGTTCGCCTTGCCTTTGGGCCGGGCCTGCTCAACTGCTCTGAAGTTTGTTCTGACTTTAAACCTACTAAATATGTCCGATAGGATTGGCAAACAAGGCTCATGTTTGTTTGGTCTTGCTTTTTGTCTGCTCAAATATAAAATTGACACTAAAAAGAAATTTCGATAATGCCACAATATTTCGTATCAATTTAAATGCATCATTTTGAAGCATCTATGATCATACTAGAAAACGGGAACCAATAAAAAGGAGACAAAAAAGGTTAGCGATATAGACTAACTCCAACAAAAGAGAATATTGGCGATGACTGACGTCGCTTAATATCTTCAGGGAGATCGAAATCGAAGAAAAGATAACAATTTAGACAGGTTGACTTATTTAACTCTGAACAGTTATAGAAATATTGTGAACTATTCAATGTAAAATATTTAGATCGATTTGTAGTGCTTTTCACAGAACCGACTATTTATATTTTTTAAGAATGATACAATCATCTCTAATATCTGGATTTGTTTTGATCTGCTCAGTAATATCTAATTTATTTATAGGAAAATATTTTCATTGCAAAAGTAAAACAACAGCAACAACATTATCAGCCCGCCAGACAAACACTTCGACCCACCCCACCCCCAAATAAAACAAATAATAGACACAGGATATTTTGTACTTCTTACGTTATGCTATTTTCCAGTATGTTTATGTTTCCAGTGGATATTAATCTCGCATTCCATAATAATGATCAGTACTCAAAGACAGGTTTCCTAAGAAATCACGTACATAATACAACTAAAAAATTTCATAATCATGTACCGAAAACCTCTCTATAATCGTTCATTTCCGTATACAGTGATATCAATTTTCCTATCAGATATTAAAAGGAAACATGTAATGGTAAGGAAGAATGATGGGTTTATTAAATATTAGAAATCTTTGCATTAACTGATTTATTTGGGGGGTGTGGTGGGGTGGGGTGGGTCGAAGTGCTTGTTGCAAGTCGTATCCGAAGCAAAACACCCACACATTAATTTATTTCAAACACAACGTTCCCCATCTTCTCTAATTTCATTGTACTGGCTGTAAGACCTCTATGTACCCTACGGATAGACGACGGAGAAATTACTAATTTTAGTGTAAAATAAATATAGATTGTTTCACCCTATGGACTAAATCTAAGGACGACGGCAGCCGAGTGGCTTAAAGAGTTTGCTTATGTACGCGTGGGTTCCTTTCACAGGCTCGACCAATGTGGATATGTGCAAACACCGCACGTAATTTCCTTTGGGTCGGGGGTTCTTACCGGGATTTTCCCGTTCTCTTCTTCCAACATGTTTTAGCATGTCTAATAATTCGTAACGATGATAATTATACACGAATCGTAGAGCAGTTTTCATTACCACTGAAAAATAAACCTGATCCAGCTTAAACCTATTTGACCATGTCAAAATAATATAACTATCAAATGGGTCAAATAATAATTAGGTCCAGATGTTTTAAATACAAGATCCGTTCTCTCGTATATGTGGCAGCGTGTAGAAGGCAGAACTGATGCAACAGATTGTAAAGATAGAGTTGCCCAGATTACTTCACAATTTCGACCAGTCATCAGACCGTTCGTAAAACCTGAACATAGTTGGTCATCAGATTTTGTCATTACTTTCGCTAGTTTACAGCCAAAATGATTTAAAATGTTTGCTACACAGTAACTAACCGTGTAGAGAATACTTTTGACTTGTGTTCTGGTTAACACTTTTACACCCAAATGACCAGTTACGTGACTAACTGACGTAGGTCTTGATTGGTTTAAAATCTATGGGGAACAACCACGTCACTATTATGGTGTTCATTAGATCTCAAATAGCTATTGTTATTTTTCTTTAATGAATGTGCGGAATTGTTGTTTTTCCCCTCATGATAAACTGCGCGGATGTGAATCTACCCCAAAGCTAATTAGTTCCGATAGTAATTTTTCAGATTAGTATTCAAGCGATGCCGAATGACGTCACTGTTCTGCGAATGACCTCACTGACTAACCATATTTACTGGTTACTTAGATACGATACTGACTTGCTAATTTAGACGAGTATCAGCGATCGGTATACTCTCTATCGTGCAAGTTCGATATAGTATTTTTTGTAGGCTACTTTGCAGTTAGTTTGAAATCATGCAAAGAGGTGTTTACGTCCAAAAGGGACATCACTCTATGTAATCACCTTTTATTTTACAAGAACCCTCTGATGCTAATGAAAGATATGATTCAATAGCGAATGCATATCTACATTAATTGATGATGAATTCCAACAGCAACTGTAAAGGTTTTATTTATTCAAACCTACGCTCTCTCGAATCCTTCAGCTTTCTCTAACTCCCTGAAGAATTGATACATTGGATTATAGTACCATAGTATGATGATCCTGCCTCTTATTCTTGGTCACGTGATATTCAATATATAATTGGTTCCAAAGTCAAATCAGGTGAACAATGCTTATTAGCGACTGCTACGCTGATTTAGTAAAGACATGATTTAATCTTTTTTTCAATATGATCATATAATTATTAAGCCATTAGTACTAAGAATATTGACATTCGAATTGATGATTTAAGCAAAAAAGCGTCACTTCTGCAAAGATCACACTCAATCGTCCATGATTAATGTCCCTGAGCATAATCAACAACTGAAATCATCAAGCAAGCACATTTGGCAACAACGATAATGTCACCAAATCGTTGCAAACTCAATTAGCCATTAATAATATAGATCAATGAAACGTACCTAGAAACATCCTCAGCTTTTAGGGATAACTGTACAATAATAAACAAGTACTTACTGCATTTACCTTACAACTATTAAAAAAGGCGTTTCAAAACGAACATATACCTTAGTACCTTAGTATTCCTTAGTACCTTAGTATTCCTTAGTACCTTTTGTTCATGCATATGTTAGGTGATTAAGTTTGAAGCAATGTTATATGTTTGTATTCACTGCACTGTTGAAAAACAAATGTATTGTTTTCAGAACTTAGGCCACTCTAGATATCGACAGTGGTTCTTTCTCAAAGTTGCAAAGTCTTTCTCAAAGTGGCAGTCTTTATCAAAGTCGTTCATCAGTCGCATCCTCTATCTATCGTCTTACGAAATGCTTTCACTGATAGTAAGGCTAGCATATGATAACTTTCAAGCATGTTTATACGACAGATTTATACGACAGATTTCAAAGCAAACAAAGTGCATATTAAGATTACCTTTGTAAGCAAGTGCTTGACACCACTGTTACTAATCCATCTCTACCAACTTTAGTAGAAGATAAAAGTCAAATTTGCTTTGAACAGGACGATGTACAGTATTTATAGAAAACGAAACAATTCTAGGGTATTTAAACGTAGTACACTTTTGTGAATTATATATATATATATATATATATATATATATATATATATATATATATATATATATATATATAATTTACCGGGTGCATGTATGTAATTTACACTAACAGATATGACGCTAATGTTTTTAAATTTGTTAGATTTAATTTTGTTAAAGTAAGTAATGAACTATAATATTGGCTCTGAGAAATCCCAAGTCTAACGTTGTGCATGTTTATTTATTAATACGAAATTTGTCACGTCATGTTTTGTACGTATATATATATATATATATATATATATATATATATATATATATATATATATATATATATATATATATATATATATATATATATATATATATATATATATATATATAAATATAATATACGTACAAAACAATCGGCGTCGACGTCGACGCTCTTTTACAAGTATTATATAACTTATATCATTTCTACTATGTACCTATAACGGAGTTTTTCAGTGTAGAACTTTGGTAAAGGACATATGTATATTTGATCACGTGACTTATGTCCTTCATCACATGACCGTCTACTGCTAGTGCACAAAAGGTAGCGAAGTAGCGAAAACTCATTTGAGACCACGTTTACAATAATCAAAAAAAAACTTTAATTGGAACACATTTACTTTTTAAAACAGCGATTGAAGTTAGTACCCCACAGACATTATGTCTTGCGCCAATCGAGCTAGCTTGCATGTGCAGCTTCTGTTATTCAATTTTGAGCTGGCAAACCTGTTGTAGGAGTCGGTATTGCTTTGAATCTCATATTGAGTATTATTTATGGAGGGAAATCAAATTGATATAAAACTTGATTGGAAAACTATATTATTAGTATTATATTTGGCTCATTTAATCATATCGCTAATGTAGTTCTTTATTATTTTCCTGTTCACACTTATACTAATGCGCATGCAGTACACAATTCGGACACAGTGTTTCTTGTAATTACCTTTGCGACCTCAACAGACGTGCTTTGAATGCATACACTTATTTTAAGGTCATTTATAACTTAGTGTGAATTAAACGTATACGCCATTTTTGTAAGGTGACTAAATTTCCAGTACGTTTACCTACTTGAAAGCTAGATCAGTAATCGCAATGCTCCATTTTGAATTCTGTCTTCGTTTTTTGCGCAGGATTGTGAGAAAATCAATTCTTTGTTATATATCGGTGTTGGATAGAATTAGTCTAACCAGAGTGTTATAATTTCTGTCCGATACTTGGCAAAGCCTTGCCTTTAGATCACATTACTAATATATATATATATATATATATATATCATTGCAACAATTCGACTTGTCTTGTCTATCAATGATGGTACATGGAACATATACAGGTTTATGTAACATGGATCACAAAGAGGAATCAGAATATTTTTAAAAAGTGTTTTACATGTTTTCAAAAGAAATAGCTTTACCGGCACATTACCATTGTATGAGCAATATTGATCCAAGCCTTGGCAAAGGTTCATACAGTACTAAATACTAAATCCTTTAAAATTATTATGATAGTCCTTCTATTATGAAAACGATGTCTGTTTTTCTTGTTGAATGGCCGTTGTGTCTAACATTACGGAATTATACATATTTGACATGAATTAGAAACATCTGTACATTGCTGATGTCATCGTTTTCTGTGTTAGTTAAGGATTAATATATACATGTCGAAAATGTCCCGTACATTCTGTTCCTCCACAAAGAGAAACAATGTACTCAATGAATAAATCTCTATTTAACAAGTGTTCTTTCAACTCGTCGCAAGCTATTCTTAAATGTGAGACATCTTCGGTAGCCTAGTGGTTAAAGCGTTCGCCTCGGACGCATTTGGTTGGGGGTTTTAGTAGGTGCCTCGATTTGCGCTCAGATTTAAAGTAGCAGTAGCTGCCTTGCTTGGCGCTCATCATTAAGAGCTTAGTGTTTTGGACTGGTCGGCCTGGTGTCAAATAATGTGGATGGGTGGGACATCATGTTATATGTCTGCATCATGTTACGCGTCTGCAGCATGGTGCCCAGAGATATACATCGCTATGAATTGTCACACTGAAGATATGGTAGCGATATAACTGAAGTTTTGTTTTTAAAGCTATGTTAAAAATCCAAACAGGCATAAACTTGACTGTTCACTTTGCCCACCATTTCTTCGTCCAACGTGGAGATGTTTTGAAAATATAAACGTCTCAGAAATTTGTTATAAACGAATATTTTTTTATTTAATCGGCATCGAAGTCAGATCTGTTATTGTCTGTAGAAGTAAGTACTGAGTTTAGAAATGAGTTCGGCACGACATCGTTTTTACATGTACACCGTTACGGAAGAAATGCCCAGATGGTTAGATATGACGAATTGCATGTGATGAAGACATCTTCAGTGATGCTTTAAAACAATATCCAAAAGTATAGTTTCTTTCTTCTATCTATGTTTATAGCTCCAATGAGCATTGTGCAAGAAAATGTTTTGTTACAACAAGAATGAAGAAGTAAAACAAACAACACACCAAACAAGCAAACAAAAACGTTAACATGTGCATGATGGAGTCGACTAAGACTAGTTTTCATATCCGCATAACTGTAGCATATTGACAGTCAAGCTTACCGTTTAGCTCAAGTGGCTCATTACTTGTAGTTACATTAAAAAGCAGAGAGCATTATCTTTATATAGTGAAATACAAGATAGAAATGAATCATCAATATCGTGTGTCTGGATATACCGTACACTTATAATGCATTGTCCTTATCGTCAAAATTCAACTTCATCGTAATGAACACATCAGAATTGTTTTGTATTAAGTTGGTTGCATGCGTTATTCGAGTCTCATCGTTATATTCAAATAATTTTCCTCTATTTGTCAAATTCACTGGGATTTAAATATTTACAATATTAGTTGAGCAATAATTAAATTTTAACATCATTTTATAGTCGTTGATTGAGTCATGTATTATTATTAGCGTTATTTAAATGATATTCCGGGAAAAGCTGATTTTTGTGACCTTTTTGGGTACGAAGTTTATAGCTACTGTTCTCATTAACCTGCTGACGTTTCTGTTGGACATTCTCCCATGGGCAATGCAATGTCCGACATCATTATGTCAATCCACGCATAATATAATTAACGAAAAGATTATTGCAAAATAGGTGATACAAACTTGAAATATCCCAATTTCATATCATCCCTATCCATTTTTACCTCAGCACTCTGGAGATTCGTTATGCTGATTAATGTATTGATCAATTTCTATGTTCGCGTCTTCTTCTATTGATGAGTAATTTAAAGAGAATCGTTAACATCCTTGATTGACCCTTTTGTGTGTCATCGTAGTCAACGTTTTCGTTCACTCTCTTTTCATGGAGAATTGATGTATTGGAAACAGTATTTTGGATTACAGTATCATTAATCCTTCTCGCTTTCAGCTTCGGCTTGTAAATATCAAATGAGAATTGAAGATGAAATGGACTTTCAGATCAAATCTTGCGAACAGCTGATATGTGGAAATCACAATGACGTCGCTTTCACGTTTGTTTGCCACCCAATATTATCCTCTCATCAGTCATTATTGGGAAGAATATTGGTCATTCATGCCGTTGATATAATTTAAAAAACGTCTCATCAACAAAGTTTACACTCATCCTTCAGGTCTGACGTTCCACTGCTTAATTAGGAACCGAAGGCAGCATGCGAAATAAATTTATCAACGATAATAGCGTCGGCAATGTGTCTCACACATAATGAGACATACTCTTGAAAATCTAAGAATGTCTGTAATATATTTACAGGCAACTTGCCACAGAAGTGGATCATCAAGGACAAGTATATTTTCATCAATATATTTACCCAGTAAGTATCCGACGATTGTTACACATTACTTCATATTATGGCATTGGATCACTAATTATTTTACAGCCGGAGGACCAGTCAACAGGTGGGGAATAAAAACATGGAGTACTTGTTTGCATCCCCATCCTTTCATTTGTAAGGTTATACTGCTTCTGTTACATTGCACAATGTCTTTTATAACTGAGTTCGTACAATAAATGAAATTAATTGAATTAGTTTGATCAACTATCTCTGCTGAAGTTCATATATATCATTGTTAATGTAAAAATTATCATAAAATTACTTTTGCTCGCTATCCCAGAGTAACAAACGTAACACTTCGGCCAAAATTGCAAATGTCCATTACGTATGTCAGTGTAACAGGCCATATTCATACGAAACGCTATAATACAAATCAACGACATCGCCAGCTTTCTTTGACAATCCCAAGTTAATATCGCTAGCTACAAATCTCAATTCCATATCGCCAATTTAATATCTCCAGTAGACATGTCTTTAGCTATATCAACAACAATAATTTCTGCAGACTCATTGAGTTAGAGTAGCTAATAACCAGATCATCTTTGACACTAGATAACATCCCCTTTTGACAAAAGTCAGCTTAATTTTTCAATTTTTCTTAATTCACTTGAACAAACATCATGAAGTGATACAAACCGTTGACAGGATGATTTTATTGGACTGCATATCTTTCCTGATATATTGTACAGGTTATGTCTTCAGCGTTTCTGATGGAGCCTGTAATGTACTGGATATCATATGGATCCAGAGAAGGTGATGTGATGTATCGTCTGACATTTATTTACAAAGAATAAATGGATATTCTATTTGTAATATTATCTTATTTGATCCACATTAATCTTTTCCCATTACATAACATTTACGATTTGCAACACACACACACACATATATATATATATATATATATATATATATATATATATATATATATATATATATGTCATACTGGCATATATATATATATATATATATATGTATATATATATATATATATATATATATATATATATATATATATATATATATATATATATATATATATATATATATATATATATATATGTCAGTATGACCGGAAAGTGCTATTCTGGATTTTGTAGAAGAATGCTTGATAATGCTGGTCATAATTACTAATTTAATACAAATAATACTATACTTAATAAGTTTTAATTCGCATTCTACGGAGATTCGAACCCAGATCCGCGTGTTAACGACACATATCGTCTTGCCTGCATACAGGAGTCCATATTCCCTCACGACTAAGAACACATCACCAAAAAATGGGATTACTCAATGGGTGAGTTAATTATAGAGAATTACAAATATGCACCAGACAGAAGTGATATCCTTGTTTAGTCTACCTATTACTATCAAACGTTGTTCAATCGAATCCAGGGATAGCACTTTTATTTAAGTCTGGGGTGCATTTATATTTTTCTATAACTAATTTTATATACCTATATTTCTTTCATCAGAATCCGGTATGACTGTGTAGATAGCTGAGAACTAATTGCTAGGTTATCATTCGAGTGTATCTGCTTTGCAACAGTGCAAATAACATATATAGTTACATAAGTTTTTGGTGATTTGTGCTTTGTCGTGATGGAAGATAGGCTCGTTTATGCAGGTAAGGCGATTGGTGCCGTTTACCTGCGGACCTGGGTTCTAAGTTCTAATCTCGGTAGATTACGAATTAAAACTTCGCTAACCTGTATGAAACATATATCGGACGAGTGACTGAGTGGACTTAGAAAAGATATTGTGATTTTCCGAACACATATTTTAGGCGTAGAGTACGACTTAAGACAATCCAAATGAGTAATTCTTTCGACTTAGAATGAGGCATTTTCCTATTAGCGCTAAGTTCTTTTTAATCTAAGCAATCTCCAAATACTATGGTATTATGTGCAAAGCAAAAGGCATTATGATGTTGTCATGTTACATTTGACCTTTTACCGAATAGGAAGCAGTTTCCTTTTAATACCATCGATTCACTTGGCACATCCTCTCTTCAGTCCGTCTCAAAGTGACATTATGCTTAGTTAATTACGTATTCCCTGCCAGTGACATATATGTACTCCTGCGGTATAAAATACTTTGATTACAGAACTTGCCGTATGTACTCGTTTATAGGTCATCTCCAAGCACAATAAGGTACTACATTATAGTTGCTGGTTTTCTTATTTACATTTGCCGGAATAAGCTTTCCTGGTAGATTTGGTATGACCATGGTCATGTCCATATATTCATCCTTTGGTACCCTTTTTTAGCTGCACCGAGAGGCTTGTTCGTACGATTACCCAAAGACCATATGAACGACATGTACATTGTTTTGTGGATTACTTCTATCCATATTTAGAGAACGTGTTTAGGTTTAACTCCGTTTTGTATTCTTTGCAGTTTAAAATGAGTTTAGATTCTACTTGGACCTGCAAACATTATATAAACTTTGGAAATGAAAGTCCGTAAAAATGTGTATACCTATTTCTAGATCCTGATTAGATTGTCACGATAATTGAGTTTTGAAGGATAAATTTGCTAAATTTGTTCTAAGTTTGGACCCTTCCTCATTTCACGAAATCTTATTCGCAGGATTATAAAGCAACTGATGAATCAAGCCAAATGAGGTTTAGAATGCATGTTTGCATTACGTTTGCAGTGCATATTTTCGTGAGATTTGGATCGCATGGTTGCATGATGTTTGGAATGCATGTTTGCGTGATGTTTGAAATGCATGTTTGCGTGAGGTTTGAAATGCATGTGTGGGTGAAGTTGGAATGCATATTTGAGGAAGGTTTGGAATGCATATTTGGGTGAGGTTTGGAATGATTGCTTGCGTGAGGTTTGGAATGAATGTTTGGGGGAAGTTTGGAATTCTTGATTGCATGAGGTTCAGAATTCATGTTTGCTTGACGTTTGGAATGCTTGGTTGAGTTCTTGTGGAGATGATCTATTGTTACTTCAACGCAATCGTTAGGAACTTATTTTTCCTAAACGATAAACGTGTAAGACGTTTAATAGATTGGCTGTATAATGCAATTTGTCGTCGCTCTACAATAGGAGTAAAATGTCTTGTCCGGTGAGAAACGTCACAGCGGCTGACCTGGTCAGGTTTGGGCATGATTCGAAATATTCGTTGCAAATCATGCTTTCTCTCCATCCTAAACGCGGCTCCGTGTCAAAATTGGATTCAGTACTTATATCTTTAAGATAACCTGGCTTTTTGTTTCTAGAGCATATTAATATTGTGCAATTATAATGTGAGTAGCCATTACTTTTCATACATTGTTATAACGGTTAAAATATTTATATTAAATAATTTTTAACACAAACCTCTCAAACAAAACTTCGTCCACACAGCCAGACGATAAGCAGCAACCAAAATAGTAAACCATTTAAAACGAGGCCCGACAAGATGCTGATGTTGAACAGATCAATCAAATAATCAACAAATCAAAGGACCAACATGCTAGTCTGCCACTCAAAGATTCTAGACAGATGCGTATTGCACAAATCAGCCAATCTACTTAAATAATGTTGCTTTTGTTGTTGTTGTTGTAGAGTTTAACGCCATTGTTCAGCACAAGATAGGCTATACATGGCGGCCAGTATAATTGTTGGAGGAAGACCCCTGACAAACCCAGGGAAGAACCACCGACACACGAGAAGCTACTTGCAGGTTTTCTTACGTTCTCACGTTCTCATGTTAGCCGAGCCTGAGACTCGAACCCACGCAGACATATATGAGATGTCAGTGCCCCGGAACGGTTAGCGCTTTATACCACTCGGTCACTCGGGGCCCCTCTTAAACCATGTACGTAATCCATTTAGCATAATCCCAAGCAATAATACAACTGAGGAATCAATGAACAGCATGGGTCTTGACCTGAAGCACTAGGTTTTCGACTTTAGTTCCGTTAATCTCTTTCGACTCTCTATAAAATGGGCAACGATTAATGTCTAAATATCCGTTGAAATATACAGCGATGCAAGTACGTCATCAGTCCACAACATGTGTGCGCAAAGTAATAAATAAAACCAAATAATTAGTCGTGTTGTTCTATAATATCATTATTGAAAGCTCAACTAGCAATGTTCTTTTCGAACAAAAAACAACACATTTGCGTATTAGCACGCATGGGTTACGTTTTCTGTGTATCAGGTCTTCCTACAATTTCCATCAATCATTAGTGTTTTGAACAGTGCCTACTTAATTGAATTTATAATAAGTCGGAGCGTGTTCGAATTAAAACTTAATTTTAAGGCGTTTCTTGTAGTAAACAAACCCGTTTCAAGCAGACACAAATTTGATTCGCACCAGTTACTGGAAGAAATCACCAAATGTAGCATAACCTTTATTATTAAAAACAAAATAAATCTCAGGCCTCACGTAGGTTGCATATGAGAACACCACAACTGCTAACAGACTGGAAATTACGAGAACTGTATCCTGCTTCTTCGGTAACAGATGGTTGTCATCTACACGACCCCTATCATCTGTGGGTAACAGAAACAGGATCTACCTCATAGCATCCTGACTTCATGCAGCTGTGAGAAACACACATTATACATTGTTATTGTAATATATAAATATATCATCGCTGTCACCGCAGACAACAACATATGTTGCATGCAAGTTCCAACAGTTTGCACAAGTTTGGCTATATAATGAAGTACTGTGGAAAGACGTTTAACTTACGAACGTTGGACATCGATAAAAGCTACGCACGCCTTAATACACACTATCTTGCGTAATAATAAATCAATACTGATATCGAATGAATCGATTACGTTGAGCAAAGATAATTAAATGGTCAGCTAATTGTGTTTCAAATAAGCAAATGCTATATATAAAGATGCAGTTATTTGTTTAAAAACTAAAACTAAATGCAAACAAACCATTTTACTTTGAAATGTATGGTCGTTCAGAAAGCTAGTTTGAGCTGTTATTTAATTGCATATGGTGGAGTAACGTTGAATAATCTGGATTTGTTGATTGTTTCTATGTTAATTTTGTTTACCTAATTAAGGCGATCGATGTAGATTCTAATGCGTTCGAAGTGAACGAGACCTGCCAAGCACCATGTCGATTTAATGCGTTCAAAGATGCCAAGGACTGCCACGAACCTTGTCAATGATAATACATTAAAAGAGGTCGAGGAATGACAAGCATATGTATACAGTCATTTAAGGTCCCTTGAAATATCATGGCGACACTTTTATATTCCTACATATATCAGCAAAGAAGAACTAGAGTTAAATATCACGTTTTACCTGCAACAATATGTGAGATATATCCAAATTAGGATTATATTTCTACCTGTTTAACTTACCGAGAATCAAATATTACTGCCATTTAACCTGAGTACTTTTTCGTCCGAATTTCCTCTTTGCTAATTATGCATAATATGGCTATTGCATAAGAGGAGATCAACAAACTCTTAGTGTATGACCTTCACATTCAAAGATGCAGACATCGTGCTCTATTCTGGTATATGCAGATAAATACTTTTCAAGTTTGGAAGCCAAACTGAGTCCTCTCATCAAATCAAGTCTACTGTGGGACAAGTACAAGATACTAGGCCAAACATATGATTGTCATATAGCACAGTTGCTGTTTCAAGTATCAATTAACATTTACCTTCAGTACTAAAATGTAATCTTGTTTATACAAGTTTTACACTTTATGTAAGATCGTTAAAAAAAATGTATCGAAAGAAAATAAGCAATAAATAAATGATATTATAAACATCTTCGATCTATCAATCCTTTACTAATAGTGTGCAAAAATAGCACGGCATTCATTTTAGATTCAAACGCTTCATTCATTATCACATTTCCAAATGACAAATGCAATATAATCCCTAACGAAATAAAAATCAGTTATATTAGCACATGTCATAATAAACCATCTCCGCCGCGGCTATCGAAAATAGGAGCTAGGAGATTAAGGGATACATTTGTCACTGCCATTATCGGTACTTTAAATGCATCTGTGTATTACACAGGTGGCGTTGCGCGAATCATATTACTATAGAGACATCACAATGCACTTGTCTTTTTGTCCATCAATCTTCCTTTTTCCCAAAAGTAAAACATATTTAGGCAATATTTGCGTGTCAACAGTTCAAAAAGCCTTGTTTAGCACTTCGTCGCTAACGCTTTTCTTGTAAAGTAATTATATAATAAGATGCTTATGACTTATACAAAACAAGACAAGATGTGTTTTGAGATTAACAAATACATTTTGCTTAAATCATCAAAGACCATTTTCTAAACTGCACAAATGCACCGTTGCACTGCCAGAGATCGAGATAAACAACGCAAATGACTGGTCCTTAAATGGGACAAACACGCAAAACTGAAACTCACGCAAACTTTATATATAATTTGCTATATGTATATGGTTCATTTTCTGAAAATATTTGTACCATTCATTCTTACTTGTTACGAAGAAAGTTATGAAAAACCGATCATCTCTCCCGATCCGTCTTGAATAGAACAACGCGCTTCCTTCCCTCCCGCTCACGAATCGCGGATGTGACATCATTTGAGACACTGTGTACACACCGGCAGTATTGATAATGAATTATAGAGAACTCGCCCCATAGAGAAATCGCCCTGGGATAAGGGATCATATATATTATTTCTGAGATGTCGCCACATGGTAGTTAAGGCTTAATTATTGTTGTTTATCTTGACTTATTAAATCTATCACATTTGCAACTTTTGAACTTTTCCATTTTGATCAACTCCGCTTTTGTACTTAACGAAAAAGAAGTAGTATGTGTCCCTTTTGTTCTGCTCTTCAAATCATTAGATGCATTTCAATTGGAAAAAAGAGCGGGTGTAAGCATGATGTAAGGTCTGCAGTATTATATATGAAAGAGCTCCATCCTGATAACCAAAGACATCCTGAGACGACTTTATGGCATGGACCTCTATAAACCGAAATCGACTGAATTGCTCCTAACCGTCAGTTGCCAAATGGTCATCATCTCTCTAACTGAACAATTTATTTTGATTTTTCATTGAGATTTACTAACAATTGACGAATGATACTTGAACTCGATTCAAGGCACCGTTGACGTCTACTCAGAAAATGCGGTCGCTACTGAATTCAACATCGTTTAGTTAAACCTTATCCCTAACGCTTCCCTTATTATTATTTGTTCGTGTTGGTAATGTTATTTTTTCTCAATAAAACAAACTATCTGATGTCGAACGATAAGTTTAAAAAATATATTACTACTAAATTTGCCGATGCATACTAATCAGGATTTTGTTATTTTATTATATGTATAACAACACCATGATCACGCGTAGTAATAGGTTTGTGTTACCTTAAATGCATATTTGAACTGCTCGACGTACTTGGGAGATAAGGAGAAGATCATCTTTAACAACAAAATTTAAATGCCTGAATAATATTTCCCATGGTCCGAAGCTGTTTGGAGAATCAGTACGATATCTGGTCCGAATCAGTAAGCAATGTGTACCTAATCAGCCTGGTCTTAGTTTGAGAGTAATTACCACATTAATGAATAATGTTAGTATAATATTTGTATCAATCAAGGAAGTTAACATTTGTTTAAAAACTTTTATCGTGATGTTCCGGTATGTGTTGTTGTAAGAAATGTTACGAGATTATATGAACGCACAAACTTTCAATTGTAAGTGAATTTGTTTCTATTATCGACATTGCACAAGCTAGATGAATGCAGCATATTATCTAGAAAGTTTATTCAACAATGCACAAACGCTTAGTTCTTCTTTTTTGAACATATCTTACAAGTGAAATATTGTTCCTTGTTTTTCTTTTGTTTTTCCGGCCTGACTTCGTTTCAGTTTCCCTTCCAAAACAATATGGAGTTGCATAGGTATGGTGCTTGCTTCGTTGCTTAGGAAAGCCAATACCTGATAATAAGATACATTATTCGTGTATTCAGATAACTCGGTAACCACAATGTGGTTGAAAACAGTATAGTTCTAAGGTACTCGTTTCTTTCTTTTAAATTAATTAGTTATTTCAAAGATAAATATTAACTTGGTTTTCTGGATAACAAGTTTTGGGTTGAGTTCTCCAACCGTTTGGGGCGACATCCCCAGAAACGTTAGGGCGAATTCTCAACGGGGCGAGTTCTCCCATGGAGAGTTTTCCGTGGGGCGAGTTCTCATTCTATCGTTGATAATGCAGTCAAGCATTCTATGAGTTGGCTGTGCTTGAATGTTTAAATTATGACGACTCTCAGTCATAAAAGTGATGTGGATGACATCCCCGAAGTAGAATATTACATTAACATCCAACCTTACATGATAGATTCGTGTGACAAAGATGAACAAGACTCGTCAGATTCGGACAATGGCGATGCTTTCGGGTCTTTTGAGAAGCATTCAAGCTCGAAATGTCTCTGGCCCAACCTGGTGTGTTGAGTTAGCATAAAGCCTTTTCTTTTTAATTTCATTGCCCATACATATGTCCTTAAGAAATGTGAAAAAAACTGATCTTCTGTGCGGAACTGCTATTATTTACACAATTTAGAACTACGTATTGAACCATCTTGTTCCTACTTGAAAGGTCGCTGCACAATGTGTATGCGACTCTTACACGTTAATCGTTATAAATTAGCTCACATCCTGTTTGTATGGAAGGCAGCTAACAAATTAGCGACAGGGTCTTTCCGTTTGATCTCGGAATGCAGGACAGTATTTGTTATGAAATGTAAGTGCAAATACAATGGATACAAATAAACAAATAGTCGGGATAGATTATATACACAAACTACTATCTTCAATCAAATTATGGAGGTCGGTGTTTGTGGACTCTTTAACTGGAAACTACTACATATATATTTGGCTCTGATCACCTAAAGACCTCACATCACGAAACTAATTTCACATTTTCATGGGGTTTAGGTTCTACTTCAGATTTGTACGACCCACCGCTTAGTCTTTCCAAGCAGACGATTCATATTTTATGCTGTGACAACAAAGCAGGACCCAAACATTTAATATAAAAAAATTTGAAATACTTTCTCAGAATAATAAACACGCATACATTGGAACGTCTTTTGATGACATGATATCGAGAGGATGGAGTCAAATGATACGGATTTCTTTCTTTTCATGTAGACGTATTTCGATATCCTCCTAATTTTGATCTTTTGGGATATTTCAAATATGTTATTAGGAATATTAAGTTAGGAATAATTGTATATCTGAATCAACATAAATCGTACAGAAAGCAGGAGCTACTCGTATAAAGTTGAACTGTCTGTACATTTATTTGTCTATTTGTTTTAAAAGCTGTTTACTATAGACTTTATAAAGAACAACTGTCTTATAGATTCGAAGATTTAGAAACAAAACCGATTAAACCATGTTTTAATGTAAAATGTTCTATATAAGTATAATTACTCTCATTTTGTATCACTGATGAAACCCAAAACTAATAAACACAACATACGACGTCCAAACGTATTTGATTTCCATTTCTTTCCATTACATTTATCAGTCTTTCTTACATAGAAACGCGTCACCCTACTATGCTGCCGCTTAGATATAATGAGAAAATTGGATTATTTTATATACGGCAGTCGTTCGTATAGTTAGTAAAATACGAAGTCCTATATGGTGGGTAGCATGCATAATGGGCTAAATATATTTTATCAGCATTCTTCACAGCAAATAAATCACCGACTGGTGCTAAATTGCATTACTAGGGTCTGACACAGGCAAGATAGTCTTGGCGATTTATTGTATTCGATACAAAAATACATTTTTCTTCTGAACAAAATGTGATGGTTTTTGTCGCCGTGAATGACGTTCATTCTAACGTAATTGCTAAGAAGTATAGGAATGTAATTCAATGCATGAAGAGCCATAATATCAGAGCAAATGGCAAATGACTTCCAAGCTGGACATCTCGCTTTCCACAAAGCGCCACTATCACCATTATCATGCTTGTTTTATCAAACCTGTTCAAAGTGTTTGCAACAGATAAGTGTAAAATATTTAAATACTTAAGGTCGTTCTCTACAGTTAAGTATATAGCATGGGGTTAGAATTCTAAAGAAAAAGAATTTCGTCCCTGGTTATACTAGCTATTTAAAAAAACAACAAATTATTTCTTTTATATCTTTGGCATTGTTCAAAGAACTTTTAATTACCTTTGATGCATGAATGACGAGTAATGAAATCCTAGCTCCACTTGGTTATATTCTTTTTAGATGTTTAGGATCTAATTAACAGTAGCAAAGAAAGAGTGAAAACATCAAGCTTTAACGAATTTAACAAACAATTTATTTCCCTGGAAAACCAATGTAAAATAGAACAAATAATTTCGGATTTAAGAACTAAATCCAAGACATAATCCAAGAATTAAATGTTAGAAGTCCTAGTTATGAAATATTCTAATGAATTCAAGTTCGAGTTTCGATGAAAATCCAATATGGAAGTTGATTACTTATGATGTAAATAGTACTGTTGTCTACAGACCCTTGTAGAATCACAAGAAATAACACTCCGATGTTTTTGAATTCTGAATAAAACTTCAAGAAATGTCTTTGTCCAAGAAATCTGTATGAGCACTCAAATATTTCCAGTAAAACCAATTAATCTATCAGAATCCAAAACATTGGAATAAAAAATAAAATAAAGCTCAAAATTCATATCTGGTCAATGTCGAAAGAAAAATACCCAAACTGACTAACGTCTCTATAGAGAAAGATTATAGCCTAAACTAAGAAGCAGTTTCGAAAATCCCTGAATTGCAAAGTCGTGGATTACGTAATCATATCTACATCTCTAGTACAGCCTGGATTTGCCTTTATATGACACTCGACCTAATTAAGGTGAGAAGCTATGTCAACTTGGATACATAATTTTGGCTTTGAGAAAACACTGAACTAAATTTCTGTAAAATATCATCCCCAGTGAATACAATTACATTTTAATAGCATGAAATATAAAAAGAAAAATTGAAAACTAACAAACAAACAAAATTAAATTAAATCAAATTTAAATTCAAATCAGATACAGGTAACACTTTTCTCTTTCTGGACCCTGGACTTCAGAGTTATATTGTAAAATAGATGAGCCGATCCTATTTTTTTTACATTATATATATATATATATATATATATATATATATATATATATATATATATATATATATATATATATATATATATATATATATATATATATATATATATATATATATATATATATATATATATATATATAAGGGTAATTCATTCATTCTATTTTCAGGAGTTTGTATTGT
>JAQISU010000003.1:24522500-24650000 GCA_029339505.1 Unio delphinus
TTATGAGTCTGGACGAGAAAAGGCGGAAAAGGACCAGGATCGGCAGGTTATCCAGCACACACGTAAATACGCAAAGAGAAAGACAGCAAGACCACAGACGCCGCCCACACCTGAAACGAAAGAAGCCGCACTTATTTCAAATTCAGTCCAGTTGTATAATGGACAACCTAACACCCAATGTTGTGTTAGCCACCTGTGCAATTATATCTAATAGTTAAGTCGCAGAATTTTATTTATTGTCCTATCGTCCGAAAGATACTAGTACATTAGCGTACATATATATAAGCCTAACAAATTTAATGAATTAAGGATGTCTGGGCGACATATAATAGTGTTGTCAATGGTAGGTATGTTTGGTCAGAAGTTTGTTGGCGGATGCACCAATGAGGCCAAATGAAACCTTTTTAGGGCCACATGGTTAGTCAAGGAGGGTTTCTCTTTACCAACTGAGAACCCTATTATTCAAGGGAAAAATAAAAGGTAAATAGAAGAAATTTATCAGAGCTCCAGGTCAGCGTCCCTCAACCCCGACCGGGAGCCCATTTGTGCTATCCATAGGATCTCCGTAAAGGCCTACCCGTCATTCCACTTTGTAACACACATCACGAACAGTGCTTTCATGTGTGTGGTGCCAGTGCAGGTATTTCCAGTAATGGTCCTGGAACCTGTTTGCAGAGGAGCCTAGCGCAATCGGGGATCCCATGTTTTGTTATATCACAACCGTGATTTAGTAAAGGGTTTTGGAATAGGGAATGGATGTATTTGATAATTATTTAATCTTTTTGTGATACCCGTAGGATCTCCGTAAGGGCCTACTCGTCATTCTACTTTGTAACACACATCACGAACAGTGCTTTCATGTGTGTGGTGCCAGTGCAGGTATTTCTAGTAATGGTCCTAGAACCTGTTTGCAGAGGAGCCTAGCACAATCTGAGATCCTAGGTTTTGTTGTTCCACAACAGTGGATTAAAAATAAAACTAGAGAGAGTAAATGGTATTTATTACCAATTTATCTGGGATGTTCATAAAGGCCACTCATCATTCGACTGGGTGGCATACACATAACAAGAGCTTTCATGCGTATGTTGACAGTCCAGGTGTTTCTAGTATGGGTCACAGAACCTGTTTGCAGACGAGCCTAGCGCAGTTGAAGATTCCAGATAGTATTATTCCACAACAGTGGTGAATTTAGAACAGAGGGCTAGAGAGTGTAAAAAAGAGAAAGAGATACATTTTTTTAAATAATAATAATAATAATAAAAATAATAAATTGATAATAAGTATAATAATTGTTAAAATAAATAAAATGAAATATAATATATATATATATATATATATATATATATATATATATATATATATATATATATATATATATATATATATATATATATATACATATATATATAAAGTAAATAAATAAATTAATAAAATTAAATAAAATGAAATAAAGAAATAATTAAGATAAAATGAAAAATAAAATAAAATAATTAGAATAATAAAAAATAAATAAATATAGTATAATAAGAAAATAAATGATAATTATTAAAGTTTGAATAAATGATGAATCAAATAATAATTATAATAAAGAATAATTACACCATAATAATAACAACAATAATTCACCCACCCACTCCAGTGGTGTTAATTCAAAATTGACAAACACGTAATTATGTTAAATCAAATTTTAATGTAATTACACAGAACAAACCTTCCAGCACTCTACCACTCACCCCCTTATCAGAACAAGGCACGTGGTAGGCTTTAAAAGCCAATCTTGGAAATTACTGCATTTCATCTCGACAAATTTTCAGGCCACCGGTTATTAAAGGTCATGGGTCGTATGTCAACCAAAAGATCTTGCTAAAATGGATACGATTTTGCTTTTGAAAACTTAAAATGCTTAGAAAGGAACAACAACGTTGATATAACAGCACGTGCCGAACGCAAATGTAATTCTAAAAAAAAAAAAAATTCATGGTTTAATCGCAAGAACCGTTTTTTATGTATTAGAATAATGATCATAACAACATACCACCGGCCTGACCCGCTATGACATTCTACCCCGTATCACCGTATAAAGATTGAATCATGCATCGCGAAGATTGGGGTACGTATTTTGATGCAATTAAGGGGTTAATGAAAGAAAACTTCGATGTACTTAAAATAAGTTGTGTTTTTTTTAGGAGTAAATCTGCTGATCTGATAGTAAAATGGAAGTAAATTTGAATTATAAGGATTAGACGATCATGGTTGGGTATTTATCGATATGTAAATCACTCCTATCTAGTAAGACGAGGTTTTTTACAACTTCTGTTCCCGCTCTATAACTTTAAGGAATTTACCATATGATGGCCAACGTTGTTATGAAGGGTTACATTTAGAAGATAGTTCATATTTGATTGTTTGCGTTGAAACCTTCAATTAGTACTGACCATGCATGTCTTAAAACTTTGCTCTTTTTTTGGGGGGGTGAGGGGTTCCGCTCAGAGACTTATGAACTTTGGAATTCAATCAAAATTTAAGATAAGACTTTGCATGAAGTATACATAATTTAATTTCCATTTTCACCATTTCCCCAAGTCATTTTAGGTAGTTAAAGTCCATTTTTTACTTGGAACGTAGACCATTTTCAGCACATGATTGGCTATCTGGTTTTGGAAGAAACGGGAAATAGAACCAGAACTGACCCAACGAGGCACGGTATGATATTAACAAGATTTCTCACATAGCAGAATTTTACGAACTCCTGACTCGAACCACTCGGTCCCATTTAACAGGAATGAACAACAGGTATATAGTTAATTTAATAGCTCAACTCCGCTTTACTTACCAGCAAGACCTTTGTACTACCAAGGATAAAGGGTTATTAATTGATTCGACAGTTCAAGACTTTAGTGCTACCAGAGGGGCTTGTTCAAGTCATTTCAGTTTTTTATATCTAAATATCAATGCATTAGTATTAACACAGATGCACAGGGAGTTTATGTAATTCGATAATGCAAGTGATATAACGTCAATAAATTAGAACGATCAGGGACGCATAACAAGTTTCAGTAATTTGATATGTCAGGTGCTCTAAGCAGCCATACATTATTACTAACCGGAATGCATACCTGATTAAAGTCATTTCGTAGTACCTGTGATCAAAGCGACAATATATTATTACTAACCGGAATCCCTACCTGATTTAAGTCATTTCATAGTGCAGGTGATCTAAGCTCGAAAATGTATGTACTACCAGCGATGCATAGTAACTTGATATTTCAGGTAATGTAAATAGCAGTACGTTAAGACTAACGGGAATGGGTAGCTGGTCTATGTACTGAATACGTCTCGGTAATGTAAATGTAATGTAAATTCCTTTCAATGAAACGTTTTACGATAGGGAGCCTCACTGTCCCTCCGACATATACGTCAGGACAAATTAATCGGTGTTGTAGTTGTTTCTTATCCTAGTTTTATTAACTGATAATTTCATGTTACCAATATCATAATAGAAAAGAGCAGAACATCGAAATCGTATGTCTTAATAATAAGCAAGCTATATCCTGTTTTTTATGCATTATTTAGTTGCAGCTTATAGGCAACGTATCCGAGGCAGTTTAGTATTTTCTTTTCTTTGAAGTTTGCAGGTATAATCTGTTTTAATCGGATGAATATAAACGGTCTTGCTTTTGTGTGAATTGATTATAAGGACTTTTTTGTTGGTATCACGTGCTTAGGGTGAAATCATTACATAAAGATAAGATCAGAAATTGTTACAACCAAGATAAATAACAAAACCAGTATTCTTCTTTTTGACTTAAGCATCTTCATCGTTATGGGCATTACCCAAATGATCTTTATTCATCTATATAGTGTCAAAATTATCTTCACTGCTATCGACATAGTTTTGGTCGTCAACAACATTAACAACATAATAATCTAAAATATATTAGGAAGAAAACACCATATATCGCCATGTCATTATGGAGTTAAATTTCCTTTTTCAAATTTACATTTGTATAAAATTCATAACTACGTTTAGTAAAACTAAATAAAAGTTGTATGTGCAGACAAACTGTCAAGCAAAAAATTGTATACAAAGATTCAGTTGCACAACCTTTGCCTCCCCCACTTTCCAATTAATCTTTCCTCTCTCTCTCTCTCTCTCTCTCTCTCTCTCTCTCTCTCTCTCATTTAAATTTCCATTTCCTTTATTTTTACAAGGTTCAGTACACGCCGTGCTTGTTTCATTATGTTACAGTATATAAAATTTCTTCCCTGTATGTTCTCTCATTTTTTTAATGACGACAGTATCTCTCCTACCCTTTAAGAAAACACATTTAAAACTTTAAAATGTAATGTGTATAGTGTATATTGGATTATACTGTCCCAACACCGGTATAGTCTTTTCTTCACATAACCTTTCAATTGGCGTCAAGGTATATGAAGACGAATTTCACCTTTATTATATTATTTTATGAGAAAAAAATTAATTAGTTCCATCTGATTTCCCAGGAGAATAAAGGAAATGAAATAGGTATTGAGATCTTCGTGTCCTTAATCAGTTCCAAGTTTGGCTCAGAAACGAAATAATTAAACCATAATCCCAGATTAATGGACCTCGAGTCAGACTGGTACGGATAATCGGTATGTATCAATTTGTGTCAAGCGCGACAATAGATTTACCAGAATGTCAGAATTGTCATGTTTTTATATAACGTCATTGTAAACCGATATTGATGTGATTGATTGGACCAGGAAAGGGCATATTATATTTAACCGAACACTTTATCATTCTTGGTGATCACATGCCATGGCTAATTTCCAAAATAATTCATTTAGCAACGACTTTAGGCATCTGTAGTTCATTGAATTTTACTGTGGTGTACAAGCGTTGAAATGGAATATTTCCTGTGAGACGTCTCCAATAGAATTATATGATTTCATGTCGTATATGATACCGATTGATAAACATATTAATTCTTAAATGCCTGGCTCATCCCATACTCCTTAAAGACATTTGTGATGGCTATATGATGACCTTTGTTTCAATATTTGCTTCGTACAATACTATCCGAGCAACAATCATGAATCACATTGCATTTTAAGATTTACTCGCCATCATAGAAAGCCATGCTAAATCTATTCCAACGACACTGTAATATTATACTGAACTGTTACATGTTAAATTAATCATGTATATTTAATATCGGTATAGTCATGTAATAACACTGAGTATGTCATATCAATTTTAGACACAATAACGACGTTATGAAGTGTTTACTTGATGTTGAAGGTCGTGTGTATTTTAAGGACAAAGATGAAAAATAAGCCTTCTCACAAATACTTATAAGTGAAAATACTTAAGGGCTGTTGGCAATGTTCTTTTGACGTGTAGAAAGAAATCACGTTCAGATACCAAACAGAACATACCATGTATTGTTACATTAGGCACAAAATGGCATTTCCTGCAAGTTCCCTCCACCTTTGTAAATTTATTCAGTCTTTCGAGCAGTGCAAATGAAACATAGATTTAATTATTTATTTACTAATATTTATTCCTGATCATATATATTTAAAATGAAAAGAACTATTTTTTTCTGATTTCGATTTTTGTTTGATTGTTTGTTGTCTGTTTGTTTTGATTTGCTGGTCACATTTGAGTGTTTAGACTTCAATTGGACATCTGATGTTCTGCTACCTCCTATATTGCTGATTTTAAAAACGTACACGATTTCAAACCCAATAACGTTAAAAATTCCAGCCACGATATCATGAAAAAAACTTACTATTTTCTTTGATTTCTTCTTAACCTCAATCGTAATCATAATTTTCATTTGTCACGGCATCAAAGCCTTGTGTTTGTAATAATGTCTATATTCATCGTCATGTAATAAATCTTACTGAAACAGAATAGACCTTAAGAATAACTTTAATCAATCCGTTTATGTTAGAACCCTCAAGAGAAACACTCCATCTTTCCAATAACGCAAAAACCAGTGGAAATCCATTACGTTCAACGTTATTAAGCGAGCTAGTTTTCCGAAAATATTTACTGGATATGAAGGGTCATCGAGTACGTAATGTTGGAGGATATGACTTTTATAAGAATATGTATGCTTAAATATGAAAGGGCCAATCTGATCGTGATATATATATATATATATATATATATATATATATATATATATATATATATATATATATATATATATATATATATATATATATATATATTTCTTCAATATACATCTGGGACTTAAAATAATGTTCAAGATTATGGTAAAAATGTACAGCATGTAACGAAAGGAAAAATGAGAAATATCGGTTACATTCCGCGCTCGATTGATATCTTGAATAAATCGCGTGGTTATTTCACTGCCAGATTTTTGCTTGCGTCAATGTTCTGCAATACTAATGACATCATGCAATAATTTCGGTACCGCTTATCAATAATAAAATGTCCCATTTCACGCCCTACTCTATAGGAAAATGGCATACATAATTTGTGCTTTTGTAAATTAAAATAATCACATTTTGCTTTTGTATCATCATACTTGAACTATCGCTGTTAAAATACTTTTAATTGTTAATTGTTTTGTCTTTATATGTATCGGAAGGAGTGAGTAACAGGGCCGGACCTGCTATAGGGGCCCAGGAGGCCCGGGCTCCCACCCCCTTTAAAAAAAAACCAAAAACCCTATTCACTGCTTTTGATAAACGATGCAAAGGGCGTTCCGAATTCTTTAATTTTTTATTTATTTATTTATTTTTAATATTTTTTTAGTGTTTTTAAAGCATTGCAGTTTTTAGTCACTTTTGTTAGATCCCTTTTTCAAGGTTCAGATAGCGCCAGATTGCACCATTTTGCATCGTCGAAAAAAAATTGTCCGGGGGGGGGGGGCATGCTCCCGGGCTCCCCTAGAAGGCTTAAAACCCAATAACAAGTTTGGGCTCCCTCCCCTGAAAAACTTAGGTCCGGCCCTGAGTAAGACTGTACACTCACATACATGGCACCTGTCGCGTAGTGTGTTACAATTCTGCTTCCTCTTCATCCAAAGTAAACGGTTGCGCCTAAATACAAATTAAAAAGGAATGACAACTTTTTTGAAAATAATTCCAAATGGAATTCAATGAACTTAGATGGAAACTGAATAATGTCCAGCAACCTTGTTACTAACAAAAATAAAACGTTTGAAAATGTACACATTAAATGGAAACATAGATGTTTGACATAAATCACTCAAATGGTGTAAAAAGAAAAGAACATACAAATGTATAAAAATGACCGTGACTTGACCTAATATTTTTGGTTATGATGAAGACGCGGGAAAGGACGGTTACTGAATCCGGGCATACAATTATACAAGGAAATTTCCTTGTACCCTGAATAATTATATCGATCAAGATCCTTCATATTTCTTAAATAGCACAATCGGTACAAACTTTGCTTAGAAAAGTTTTCTTGAACATATTCACTTTGTTAACTAGGACAACAAGGATTGAATTCCCAGAAATTTCTGAAAATGACTCAGTCAACACCCATTCTAAGCTTTATCATCCGCAGTGAATATATAGCTTAAGTAGAGAAACGATAAGGACCTCATCCACACTGGTCTATACTAATTCTAAATCCACATAAACGATTTTAGGCAGTCGGGGTATAATGAAATCAGGGTGAAAAGATCTGTCATTACAGCATAGAAAGTGAGAGGGCTTTCATAATATATACAAACCAATGTTCATGATGCTAATCCTTTAATGAAGGAATGGTTAGTAGTAACTGAGATTTTGATAACAATTGCTCTTCATCTTCACAACTCGTTATTGGTACGGTCATTCTCAGAATTATCTTAGAGAGTACCCGTATTGACCAAAGGTTAAATGTTTATATATATATATATATATATATATATATATATATATATATATATATATGTGTGTGTGTGTGTGTGTGTGTGTGTGTGTGTGTACTGTTGCTCGTCATCTAGCTCACTATTGGGGTTCTGTTGTGAACTAAAACCTTTGTCATGCAATTTAAAAGGGTTGAATGGCACTGTCAATCATGCCTGACACTCTTTTTTTTACTAAAATCGGACTCATTGACGTAAGCGTGTGTGGGCGTTTGGCGGTCTGAAATGGAAGATGAAAAATCTATTTTTTCAAGCGGGACTCTCAATCAAAGACAGCCAATACACAATTCGACATAATGCTTGACCGGACAAGTTAGCAAATTGGTTTCCTTACGCTAGAAATAGAAAAGAAAGCAAAAAATAGAAGGTTTCTAATCGAACATGTCCTATATCCTGAAGTAATAGTGTACAGCCATGATTTGTCAGTCTACCATTTAAATATTTCGGAACGTGTATAAAACAATATTTAGCTTCCCATGTGGAAATTCCAGCCTCATAATAACTTTAAGATCAATAGGTCATGTATTTGAAGAAAAAAATGACATTCTGACTTAAATACTGATAGATTTAAAAGTACATTTTCTTTATTCTCATTATCATGACCGTTATTATTATTGATGTATTATTATCATTATAATAATTATATTCTTCTTCTTCTTCTTCTCATTATTATTATTATTATTATTATTATTATTATTATTATTATTAATGGAGATGTACATTTATATTTACCTCCGTTGAAACATACAAGTTATAAGCGTATCTGATTTTAGCGCTCGTTCAAAATTTTTAAATCTTAGTCCCAAATGTTCCGTATTATTTATTCGTATGCCTTCGAAGTTTACCTCATCAAGTTGATCACATTTCTTTTCTTACTACAGTGTGAATATTCTTTTGCCTTGATATCATCAAGAAAAAGATTGACCATTTTATTTAATTTCATCTGGGAAGTAATTTATCAGATTGCCGTTGTTATGTTAGACGCAACTGCTTCTAGCTATTATCGTAAAAGCCGATATTTACACACTTAAGCGTAATTTACTTGACACAAAATAGGTGAAAAGTCTTGAGCTAATCTGCAAAATTTATCCCCAAGGAAGCAAAACGAATATTGCAAATACAGAAAAGAGCGAATAACATGCAATATATTTTGGCACTTTTATGATCACAAATCTACTCGTCTGATAATCCTTGTTTCCAGCTCTACCTCCATCATTATCGGCATAATTGTCATCCGTGTCATTATCGTCATTCTACGTCGTCTTCTTCGAAAGATTAAGAACATTTAGGCTATTTAAAACAGCCAATATTTTTAATTATGTAATCAGCAAGGTTAACAAATAAACAAAAAATAACACACACTATCATGGCACATTTCAGTCTGTTGACATACGACTCAGTATGTTGTTTAGCAAGCCAAATATTGTATGTGTGTACGATGACTACAAATCTTCATTTTTTTATATTATGTGTGGTCATTTTTCAGCTCGTAGGTATAGCATCGAATTCACGATCAAAGGGTTCCTGGTTCGAAACCCGCCAAGACAGATTAGGTCGGCTGCCTTGATGTATTCTTGAAACAGATACTTAGTTTCCATCTGTTGGGCATACTATATGTTCAAAGTTCTGTTTAAATAATAACCAGATTCATCTACTATAATAACCCTTTTGCCAGAAGAAGCGACTTTTGAGACATTTATGAAACGCCGACGTCTATATATTCAGCTTTTCCATCTATTCCTTCTGTCAATCTTATGAAAAGTACATTAGAACAAAATTATTTTCGAATTCAACACCTTGGGATTCGAAAGTTATATCAGACACGGACATTCCCGTAATTGTTCCGTTTCAACACAACACTCATTTTTAGTGTATCAATCCCTAATGAACGGTCCATGTACAATAATTGTGCGTCATCACAATCGTACATATCAAACGCCAAATATGATAACGTCATAAACTAACAGAAAAAAACCCACAAATAAATCTAATAAACATTTGTAAAACGTTAACTAAATTAATTATCAAAGTTACAACATGAAAATATAAGAGGAACTTAGTGTTTTGTGAAATAAATTTAAATTCAACTTAAAGTTATATTTAAGATCAAAAGGAAGTGAGTGTTCCGAATGATTTCATATCCTCAAATGTACTGGTCTGCCAACATCAACGATGTATCAAACTGGCACTATCCAGAAAGTCTTTGAATAAAGCACGGTAGTCCCAGATAGCTATAGTTCAATGAACACTAAGTATTTCCACTGAGTAATCCATACAAGTGTTTCCTCTCAAATATTATCCAAATACATCGTACAAATACATCTGCAGACATGATGCTACAAGAAGAACATAATAAATAATAATATCCAAAGACAGGAACTTATAAACAGGCATGAAAGTTAAAACACGCATTTTCCTGTACTTGTTATGTGTCAAATCCCCAATATCATAAAACAGCTCACACGATCTAACCTATCCAATGGGAAATAATTCCTCGAAGAACCCATCTTACCGACCTTTCCAGTGGTAAACAGACTTAAATACACCAACATATTTATTAATAATGTTTTATTTTTAGTTGCTGTAAACGCGTACATAAGCATTTATTAATAGCTTCTATGCAATCTTACGTTTTTAATATCTGAAGAGAACAAATGCAAATACAAAAATTCAGCCAAAGGTAATTACTACAGTACACAGTCATAATTAAAATTATATATATATATATATATATATATATATATATATATATATATATATATATATATATATATATATATATATATATATATATATATATATATCATTTGTTTTGTTTTTGTTGCAATATCATACCAACCACATGGCAACTCTTTATGGCCAGCAAGTACCCAGTCACGTTCTAGGGTGTCTGCCAGACTGTAGATGGATAATTGGAGCAGATATAATTGGTCTCTTTTTATCCTGATTTATTGCAAAGATAACGTATCATATTAGCCAAAGAAACCAGCGCAAAGGTTAAATTCCGCGCTGTTACTCGCTTGACCCAGCATAGACGTTAATAAACTCTATATTACCGTGGTTCGCATGAAATGACTAAATATATATAGTACTCTAAATTAGACTATATTATCGTGACGCATGAAATGACCCTGCCCAGACGTTCAAATACACTGAATGACCCATCATAGACGTGCAAATAACCTGAATAAATCGTGACTCTCATGAAAGGACCCATCATAGACGTTCAAATACTCTAAATAAACCGTGACTCGCTTAACAGCCAGTTTATACTTATTCCAAGCTTTGGAATAATCAGCAATTTTAAATTTCCAAATCCGTTATATAACAAAGATGTTGACAAACACCAAGGTGTGGAAATCTTATGGAAACGTTATATATCATGTTGTTTAGTGTTCATACTTTTCTTGCAATTAATTGCTTCTACTTAGCTTTCCTCGTTACAGAACGAGTGTTATTTTAATCCGCTTTCAATCCTTTGATATCGCTGATGATACGTTCAAAAGATCAATAAATAATGCCTTTTCTAGTGTTATTGTTCATGGAAATGATTGTATTGATCCTTAGTTTTTCAAATCGTATTTGATTCATTCAAAATAGATTGATAATTGTTTTCTTCTCGTGTCTGAGATAATATTCAACGTGTTTAGCTTTTTCATATTCCATTTGTGATCGCGACCGATTTCGTCAGCAAAAATTGGCATTAATGATCTCGGGTATGATTAACAGGGCCTTAAAACAAATGAGATTTAAATTATGGGAGAGGTAACCAACACGCTTATGCCCCATAACAAAGAATCATACTATGTTCACGCGTGTAACGGGCGACTAAACAAACGTCCAGAATGTGGACGATGTTACGTGCTTAGGCTCGAATAAGCAGCAACACAGAAAGAGTGAAAACTAACAAGCTTGTATAACTTTAACAATGATTTATTTAAGTACAATTATTTTCATAAAATAAATGAACTTACTGTTTTAGAGAATCAAATCCAACAAATATGAAATTCACAAAAATAATCCACTAATGAAATTAGAAGTCCTAATAAATAAATGTTCTAATAGTTCCAGGTTCGAATCTTGACGAGGTAATAATCCAAAATGGCTGACAATGTCACGTGATGCAGTTCTTGTTTTTAATCATCCAAATGAATTTATGAAACATATGTCCTTTTTCCAGATAATTCTTCTTTTCCAACGAACTGACACAGTCCAGAACAGAAAATACACAACTTCTTTAAAATAAGCCCAAATTATATTCTACTCAAGTTAGCTTCTAAAACACAGCTATATATATTGTTTTTCCCTCGTAAACAAGAGGAATCATGTGAGTCTGGAAGGTCATGGAAAAGAAGCTACCTTCTCCAGGTCACGTAATAATGAAATATTCTAGAAGGAAATCATTCACTTCCCACCCTCAATAAAAGTGTTGTCCTTGAAATTGACCAATAATTTTAGAGGCTTGTTGACAATGTCTAAAGTAAGGTCAGGATTTAGGTCAAACAAGCCAAGGTCAGCCTGTTTATCAGTAAAGTACAAGTCAACTGAATTTTCTAGAAAAATTTCCCATTTAATGAATAAAAAATCCTAAATGACAATTTTGGATTTAATAATTAAAAATAAATAAAATTAAATCCAATAGCCGTAACAACGAACCTGTTGGAAACATTGACTAAGATCAGTTTTAGTCCAGGCTTATCTTAATGCAATGAAATGAAAACTATCATGGTTTTATTGAAAACTTGTATTTAAATTACACATGACTGTGAGTGACTACAACACTAATTCAAGATCGTTTTTATGAAACGTCAATATATTGTAGTCCTTTGAAGTCATCGTTTATTGGTGTTCAAATGTGTCTCCACGCAATGCGTGTGACATACGTCAAAACGTGAATCACATATTGAAAGGCTGTTAAAACGTTTAATTTAGAAATGTATTTTAAGGTCAACCAACCTTTATGATCGGACAAGCCATTTTTTTTTACAAAAAAAATTGATTTCATTATTGCCGTTGCGGCTAGTTCTTGGTTGGTGTATGTGCTGTCAGACTTACTGATTTAGTCAATAAATAAACAAGAGATACAGTTTTAAATTCACACGTTTTCTTATTGTCGAGATCTCGAAATCGATTCTCGAGCCTGATTTCACAGCACCAAGACGTATAATGACTATACTTTTTTTTTAAAAAGTCATTCTAGAAGCAGACCAAGTTGTCTTATCCTTATGTGCCTATATTAATCCATCCTTCTCTCCATCAATTCTCCGGTATATTAATGCTCTTAATATAAGGGAAATCTATCGTTTCTTCATTTGATTCCGTCTGACGTATTTTCAGTCTTTCTTGCTTACACTCCCATACCAGTTTTGCATACTTTACTTGTCATGACGAATAAAATTCAATTTGGTTTATTATTTGTTTTCAGATAGTAACTTTGTGCTGGGAAATGCTCTTGCTGGGGGTTGCCCAATTGTGTATTGTTCGGACGGTTTCTGCGAACTAACCGGCCTTCCGCGTGCACAGGTCATGGGGCGAAGCTGTGCGTGTAAATTTCTGTATGCAGAGGACACAAAAGTAGAAGATAAGGCAAAGATTGACGACGCGTTGGAAAAGAAAGAGGAGCTGAAAATTGATATAACTTTCAAGAAGAAAAACGGTGAGTATATTTTACAATTTGTGCATGAAAATTATTATAGAAACATAAACTAGATACAATGCTTTGGATCATTTTTAATACTTTTGAAAGCCATTGAGTTCTCCTTGCACTATCTTTTAACGTTTATGTTTGCTAACTAAACGAAGACAGTCATGGATGACTGTACTGTGCATATTTATGTTCCACGTATCACCTAAAAGCTGAATCGACATAATAACCGATGCAACAGCAATAACAACAACAAAACATTAAATTAACACCTATGATAATGAAAACAGACAATTTTAAAGCATCATCGTTATCATCGTCTTCGTCGTCTTATGCATATACATTTTTGGTGGTGTATTTAAATTAAAATTGCAATAATCTGATAAAGTAACGTGTCTTCTATTGTTTAGAAAATTAATATATTAGTATTAAATTCCAGGATACTTTATATGAAATCCCACTATACACTATATTAAATTCCAAGACGCAGTGTAGGAAATTCCACGGTACACTGTAATAAGTTCCACGATGCACTGTATTAAATTTCACGATGTAATATAGTATATTATATGATGCAGTGTATTAACAATATTGACGTCATTGTGTTATCATTATTCTCCAGATCAGTCAAAAAGTCTTTAAAATACAATATTGGCTGATTCCGAGACCACATTATTACAATCTAGTTTAGATTGTACAAAAAAATCAGTTTGCAACAGAAAAAGCGCTTTTAATACCCTAAAATCCTGGAATACACAAAAATAGTTCCTCTCCATTCACTACAACCAGAGTTATTGTATCTTATGGTACAAAGCACTAGATGTTTCTGCCATTATAAAGCTAACGTTTCCATTCAAAATGTAGGACACGTCATGATTTTCTGCATTACTGTTTAGTTATTAGCTTTCTGAAAATGACACAAAATTAGTCTTGTGAACTGTGACTTAACAATCATTAATTCACACTATAGCTTTTGCTAATGATATCATAACACCATTGTGTACACACATTTTAAATCAGAGTTATTCATATAACCGCTCATTTTTTGTAAAGGTCTTTGCGTTTTCATCCCCACCCCAATTAATAATTTTTCGCGTGTGATACATTCGGATTTGGATTTATCTCCGTTTCGGCCTATGATTGATGTTCGTTTCCATTGAAAAGTATGAAAATCGTATATAAATTGCAGCCAAAACTCAGCATGGTTACCGAGCGATAGACAGTTAACGCATTTCATTCTTTTTATTAGACATGATCACTAGTGATATACAACATTTCACTCATTTCATGAATGTTAATGGACCTGTGAGATCTTCCAGTAATATAATCATAGAAAGACTCAAATCAAACGATAGAGTGACTAGGCTATATTTTTGTAACTCCTGTTAAGATAAATTATTATATCGTCCATCATTGCTGCATGATGTTGATGACGATGATGTCTTTGATATAAAGTATCTGATTTCAAATATTTCAATAAAACCTAAACATTTGATTTTAGTAAGTCACATTAAATCTCACTCACGCTCAGCACGATATACGCAATGAGAACTTTTACTCTGTCCCATTTGCACGTCATCTGTCATATAGACTTACCGTACGATATACGCAATGAGAACTTTTACTATGTCCCATTTGCACGTCATCTGTCATATAGACTTACCGTACGATATACGCAATGAGAACTTTTACTCTGTCCCATTTGCACGTCATCTGTCATATAGACTTACCGTACGATATACGCAATGAGAACTTTTACTTTGTCCCATTTGCACGTCATCTGTCATATAGACTTACCGTCTATACTCGCTTAAAATATTGAGTCAAACTGCAAACATCAAAGATATTTCTGCTGTATGCCAAATATGCCTGCATATCAGGGTCTATGATGTTTTGTCCACAGACTACTCCTAGCATAAGGCACATACTCGGATCTTCCAACGCATCAGGCAACGGCAGATCTCTTTCCATGCAATTTGGAGTTCAACTCGTTTTTTTAGCGAGTATATCCGTTAACTCAAGGTGATCCGCATCTCAAGGTATCACCCGCATGTCAAGGTACCACTCGAAAGGCGATATCTTTCATTGTACAAAACATTTCCGGAATAAAGACAAGGTTCTATTTTTAAGCAGATAGCATGCCTCATTATATGTAGTTGCACTTTTATATTTCAAAGGAATCTATTTGCATGTTTATATATTATTATAGTACTATTAACTCATGGAAACCATTCAATTTAAAAATGGGACAAAGTTACATTCCATATCCTGCCCATACACTAGCCTAATTGAACCCGCTAAGTGAATTCATATTTTGCACTTCAAGGCAACGGTTTAGATGAAAGATAATCATTGCATATATCATATTAAGGAAAAGTCATTTAAAACTGATCAATAGCTATGGTTGTGAAACATTCATTTTTGTTCACATTGTCTATGGAACGTGACAAAACGGAAGTGATACTATAATTTATTGAGAATTTTAAGTGCAGGAGTTTAACCGCTGTTTAAATAAAGTCTCGCATTTTATTTTCCGATATGTTAGACACAGATGCTATCAAAAGAAAAAAGCATTAGTTATATAATTTGATATGCGTTTTCTTGGTTTCCTTTTTATGTTATTATAATTAATATTGATTATTGCAAATAGTGTTTCACTTATAATACAGCGTTATAGAAGAGTAGACTGTGACGAAATGTAAATGTAAATATAAACGGATAATATGCAAGCACATACATATATGCATATATACATACATATGCACGCAAACATACATGTATACATACGTACATACCTACCTACCTACCTACGCACGCCGCACGCTCGCACACACACAAACACACACACATGCACACAAATACGTACATGCATACATACATACATACATACATACATACATACATACATACATACATACATACATACATACATACATACATACATACATACATGATAAACCCATTTACTATAAATACTGGTTGATATCATCAGCTCTGTACCAGACAAAACACATTATGTTTATAAAGTGACATTAAGATAAGATACACCTGCTGTGTATTACCTTAATATATTAATACTATTACGGCAATTCACTAGGGAACCATAAACTGTACAGCACGTAAAAGTCACAGTTCAGGTTAGTCCTTTCTATTTAATGAAGAACGTAGTGGAAAGGGTTCATCGACCTCTTTCAAATCATTGAAAATAGAACAAGAATGGGGCAGGTTAAGAATTAGTTGAATTTAATTGGAAAATTAAATTCGACCTGAGACCCGAATAGCCGCATGAACAATGTCTTAAATCCCTTGCACAAACTTAAACATGGCGGTTGCGTTTCAGTATGCATAATTTCTCAATACCGACGTTTCCACTGTGTGACAGTCAATACAAATCACATGTTAATCTAAAATACCTCCAAAGATGACTTCACAGTAAAGATCTTGTCAAAGGTTCACCGGCAGTTTTTTGAGAGGTTGCACTGTAAACAGAGCAGCTTGTAAACAGAACACAGATTTCCCTTCTGGATCATCCCCATGGCCTTAATACTCAATGTGCACTGTCGCCATAATGTACACAAACAGCCACTCTGTGCGCTCATATTCTGAAGAAAAAACAATTACCTTAAAATCCCTACCAAAATTCAATCACTATAACTTTTCTATCACAACGAAAATGAGAGAGGAAAATTTTTGTCAAAATAGACTAGAACTGAACTGGAAAGACTAATTATTATGCGATTTCCTGACAGGCCCAAATCTTTTTGGCATATTTTAGTAAAACTTTTATATTGGCATGCCACATCTATTTGAACTTGTATACATGAAATCTTTTTGAATCTATTTGCAAACAAGACACGTGACACCTGTCGGAAAGTGTGTAGTGCTGGTGTTTCACAGGGTGCACGTGTTGCTGCAAGTGCTGTTGAGAAACCAAAACTAAATTTGCTATATCTTCCTTCGTTATAGGAATTTTTCAATTCAATAAACACCTAATTGTAATACACAAGGTCAGTCTGAAAATATGTTTGATATATTAAAATAGTGATCAATTAAACTTTTAATTAAAATTTAAATAAATATTTAAATTTATACACTAAATTTTATTGAAAAATTGAATTTTCATACAAGCTTGAAAACTTATTTTGACAAAGTTTAGACAGAAAAGATGACCAATGAATTTTGTTTAAAACAAAATGGTAGTTTTGGTCTGTGTAATTGAAAATATTTTTTCCCAGGGGTAGTGAAGTAACATAGCTCATAGTGATTTTGGCCTGTCCATATGCAAATAGGTGTATACACTAACCAAGCAATGACAAGTGCTATTATGTCAGGTATTTAGGCAGTTATTTGTATAACTAATGGCGCACTCAGATTTAAACTAATGATAGGACCAATACCATGTTTCATAGCAAAATTGCATTACATTTCAATGTCGATAACTACAAAAGGGGACAATGGGATAGGAAAATACAGTTTCTAGGCAGGCTTTACCTTAATGAACAATGGTGCTAATCTCTCTCATGAAGATCTAAGCCATGTCTTTAAGGTGCTATATATTATTGTGGTGATATCATGATCACTTATGGCAGTACACTGCATATGTCCTTATGAAACCTTGCTATCACCACCAAACTACTGGAGAGCTTCCAAGCTGATACAGTTCCAACACTTTGTTCCAGACACCAGGCTAGACCTGAAAAGATATAACATGTTTCACTTGCTTCTAGAAAACAGTAAGCTGTAGGTAAATGAAGTTAAAATGCGTTAGATATAGTGATTTCCAAATAACAATCAGGTTGCAAGCATGGGGTTAGAGCGTCCGCCGTGGAAGCGGGAGGTCGTGGGTTCGATCCCCGGCCGAGTCATACCAAAGACTTACAAAAATGGTACTAACAGCTGCCTCGCTTGACGCTCAGCATTGAGTTAGTGTTAGGACAGGTCGGCCTGGTGTCAGGATAATGTGACTGGGTGGGACATCATGCTGCATGTCTGCGGCATGATGCCTCAGTGATAGACATCGCTTTAAACTGCCTCACAGCAGGCATCGTAGCGATATGACTGAAATTGTTTTAAAGCTACGTTAAAAATCCCAATCAAACAAACAAACTAAAATGTGTGGATATCTGTTCATGTGGGATACGTAACCATGTTAATATCAGTTGAACACAGTTAAACTCAAATTATCTGTTTGAATATTTTTAATGCAATCTTCAGTTAACAAATGTTAATAGTAATTAATAATGCATAAAGTTAGATGGATCGTTAGAATTCCCAAAAAATCAAAGGTACAATGGAATCAGATATCAGCTAATGCTACAATACCGCGCTCTGTCGTCGACATACACACAGACAACCACTCTTTGAGCTCATTTTCTCAAGAATGAACAATTACCTCTAAATCCATACCAAAAATGCATCAATATAACTCTTCTATCACCATCAAGACGAGGGTGGAAAAATTCTTCTAAAAATAGACTAGAACTACATTCGTGGGTATTGACTGGAAATACTAATTTGTGATGCGACTCCAGCTGCACATTGAATACACTCCAGCTTGAGTACACTCCAAATTGAGTACACGTCAACTTGAGTACACTCCAAATTGAGTACACTCCAAATTGAGTACATTCCAACTTGAGTACACTCCAGATTGAGTACACTCCAAATTGAGTACACTCCGACTTGAGTACACTCCAAATTGAGTACACTCCAAATTGAGTACATTCCAATATTGTTCTCTTTGTCCACAAGCATTACGGCGGTTTACGCTGGGTTTTGCGTGTTAATGAAATCAAATTATTTTGTAGCAATCATTTGAATTCGTCATATTTAGTTCAGAACATAAAATATTATACACGAGCAAAATAAACGTGACATGCGTAGTAAATGGCCGTAGGTCGTATTTTGAACTTTGACTTAGTGGCTGATATAGATCTTGAATTTAATTAGATTAATCCTAGAACATGCAAAAGGTAGATTGACAGATTTTATGTGCGACATATTAAAGACAAATGACATCTCAATTTGCATGTCTTAGTTCAGCAGTTTACCCTTTATCAAATGAAAGTTTTGCTGAATACAACTATCCAATGAACACATAAGCTAATTAGGTTGTTGGAATGTGGTATGAAACCGCCTCTTTTCCGTACAATGGAATTTTCCGCTACTGTGTGCGTCTAGTGTTGACCAGTATTTTATTTTTGAAACTCTATTAAGTAGTTTTGACGTCTCAAGCACAGACTTACAATGCTGTTTTTTTTTTGGTTCTTCATCACCGCCTCTTTTCCGTACAATGAATTTTCCGCTACTGTGTGCGTCTAGTGTTGACCAGTATTTTATTTTTGAAACTCTATTAAGTAGTTTTGACGTCTCAAGCACAGACTTACAATGCTGTTTTTTTTTTGTTCTTCATCACCGCCTCTTTTCCGTACAATGAATTTTCCGCTACTGTGTGCGTCTAGTGTTGACCAGTATTTTATTTTTGAAACTCTATTAAGTAGTTCTGACGTCTCAAGCACAGACTTACAATGCTGTTTTTTTGTTGTTCTTCATCATTTGAAGCACACATGCACACGCACCTGCACCTGTGTGTGAGTTTGTCTTACCTTAACGTTATTTTTGTGTGTGTACAAGACAATGCTGCAAATATCAACATCGAATTTAAAAAGAAAAGAAAATATAAATTTTATGAGAGTATTACAGTACGGGAACTCAATGAATAACAGGATATGTGATATGTCTTTGCATCATATTACCAAACCCATATTCCTTTTTTTCTTTTCTATTCCGAATCCAACATTGATTTCTCTTTACAAATCTTGTCATATGAAATAAGATGATCTTTTAAACACATGTAGGTGTCTTTGTGTGTGTGTGTGTGTGTGTGTGTGTGTGTGTGTGTGTGTGTGTGTGTGTCATTTAGATTTTTAAAGTAGCTTAAAAAAACATACAATCATATTGCTACGATGTCTGCAGTGTGACAGTTTTGTAGTGATGTCCCGCCGAGTCAAATTATCCTGACACCAAGCCGACCAGTCCTAACACTTACATCTGAATGCTGAGCGCCAAGAGATACAGCTGTTAGTACCATTCTTGTAAGTCTTTGGTTTGACGCGGTTGGGGATCGAACTCACGACCTCCCACTTCCGAGGCGGACGCACTAACCACTATTCCACAGGGGCGGTAAACACATGTAGGTAACTGTTGTAAGATTAATCACTCCCTTTATCTCAATAGTGGATTCAATTACCAGCCTTGAATCACCATTCATAACAATAAGTGGAACTAGTAATTAAGTCGACATATACCGTTAATGATCATACGTCATCAACCGGTCATCCAACAAGCAATAGGGCGGAATGAGAGAAACTTACACCTTGAATAATAAGTTGAAGCTTATTTGAGCTATTTAACATGATATTTTGAACTGGAATCAGTTTATAGTCAAGAGTGACATATACATGACAAGAGGGAATATACTATACCATGGTTATTATACTCGTTAAAAATATTTCGCATTTTATAACTTTTTATGACACACCACTCATTTTATAACGTCCAGTTTAAAGAATAAATTTACTTAAAGCTTAGAATGGAAGTATATTTAAAAAATCAAATTTGTCGTTGTGGTTGAGTTCATACAATATCACGAATGATCTCCCGTAAGTAAAATTATTTTCGATTTAAAGAGCATACATCTTGATCGGAATGTCCAGAGCTATATATTTTATCTCTTGGCTGCTTTTCATTTTGTCATGTTTTGTATTCCTTTCTGTGTTTGTGTTTCTCACCATGTTTGTCGCCCCCTCCCCCCCACCCAGTACTGATACATCGAATGCATTGTGTACAAGTTCTATGATTATACTATAAAAATACAAAATCATACCATATTGGCTTTGATGATCGGATGAAAATATATTGTATGCATCTTATTTGGAATGCCACACGGAATTATGTGTAGCATCAATGGAGTTAGTTAATATTCCTTGTTGCAACCTAATATTACTTTATGTATAACGTTATTGTTATTCTAACTATATGAAGCTGTACAACAGATCATTGTACCAAATCGTACCCATGTCTCCATACATTACCGTCGTTTTGTCGATTTTGAATTAAATTAGCGGCTTTGAATCTGTCACTACCGTTTCTGACAAGCGAGTGCGTTACTCAGCCAGAAGTTGACGTCAGTCGCCACCTTCCCAAATAGCAACTACTACCTAATTAAGTGGATCAAATGAAAGGTGTTGTCTCAATTGTCATGTGCCGTTTTGATAAAGGAAACGAGAGTAGTGAAACCCCTGTACAATACAAAATGATCAGAATTGTTTAATAGAGGGACTATATATATTGTTTAAAGCAGACGCAAGTATCTTGTTCTATCTACCTATCTGTCAGAAACTTATATCGTAAAAAATAAGATTATTCACTGTATTCTATACATTAACCAGTGTTCCCTTATAAGCTGGTAATTGGGTAATGTCAAGAGTTTTTACAATAACAACTGTTTTAGATACACAATAGATGAATTTATGTTCGTGACACACGACTGGAAGGCAGACGTATTAGAGATCTAAATCTTTGAGTGAGACCTGACTGGATGTTGTTGTAGAGTTTAACGCCATTTTTCAGCACACGATAGGCTATAGGCCAGTATTATTGGTGGAGGAAGAACCCGGGAAACCCCCAGAAAGAACCACAGACCCACGAGAAGCTACTGGCAAGCTTTCTCACATAATTACATTAGCCGAATCTTAGACTCGAACCCACGCAGACAGAGGTGAGATGGCAGATCCGTAACGGAGAGCGCTTTAAACCACTCGGCCACTCTAACTGAAAGCCAGCAGATTTTCTCTTAATCGTGCTGAAGAAACAATTGCCATCGGATTGAGTCAATTTGCACGATTAGGCACATCTTCGTTAGCGAAGATTCCGATAACCCTATCTACACATCGGGTAACCGAAAATCTGTATCGTTGCCTTATGCAAGAGACATCAATAGGTTTTCATGTGTTGCCTCCCTTTGAAAGTAAATCCAACTAACCAATCGCGTGGTGCATGCACTTCTCTGTACCCAGTTGTCATAAAAACATAACAAGAACAAAAAGAAATTATATTGCCTACAGCATTAATACAAAGGAATTATGTTTAATTAAAAGTATTTCTCATGTTGTCTATTTTGCAATCAAACTGTACTTTGCATTTCGTCCATTAACCTGACAGATTGTCATTTCTCTAAAACTTTTTTCGTATTAATCCTGCCAAACGAAAACGACTTATATTATCAAATAGCTGATAGTAATTGTTTCTCATTTTATTACCTTTTAAATGTCAGCACTAACAGCAACAGTGTCATAAAACGGTTCTCAGACTTGTAAGAGAGTATGCCGTTAGATCTGCGGCTTTTAGCAATAAAGTTAGATGGCTTTCGCTCCCATTTAAAAGCGCCATTTCAGTGGGATACAGGGCAGTGAAAAAGATACTGACATACTTAGGAACATACCAATGACGTGATGCTTTTAACAACTATTTTGTAGTTTCTTGTTTCTGGCTGGTTACTTTGACATCTGGCATTTTCGTTAGTATTTATTTGTCGATAAAACATGTAATTAAAAGGCACAATCGATATTTTTAGCTGTCACTAAAGATTAATTGACTTTCTGTCATGTTATGTTTTGGGGACAGTATTTTTATCACACATTAAACAATGTTAGGCGGTTATCTAATTATCAGGTGAATTGTCGTGCCTGTAAATTTTCCGGAAGAAAGATAATTTCGGACAGTGTGCGGGATTCGTGTTAACAATCAGTAACGGAAGTGGCTGTCAGGTACCGGATACAACATATTTACAGTGTTTCCTCATCATGATTTCACAATCATATAAAAATCAGTAAATAACTGATTGTCAATGAAGCCACGTGGGTATAATGTTATATGTTTATATGACTTATGAAATTCTGGCTTAATCGTTCCCGTCATGTTAAGAAGCTACTGGTAAAGGTTACAGGCATTTAACTCAGATCATTATGACATGGTACAAAGACTGTGTGAATATTTTTTTTTATTATCCAAGTTATTGTCCATGATATAAATGATACTATATAGTCTTGTTTCATATGAACTTATGACGTAGACGATGCACTGTAACACGAAAGTAGAAAATGATCTAAACACACAAGGAACTGAATTAGTTGATTAATGCATTGTTTTATAACTTTTCCCTCTGGAGAAGAAGTCCGATTGAGATTCCTTCGTAACTAAGCACCTTTACAAAAAAAAGCACGAGATGTCGTTTAATATAGCGAGATGCTTTAACGAAGATTTGAATTTTGTAATTTTACGATGTATTTCATATTGAATATTTAACACTTCACCATTGTCATTGATTATTGCTTGAACTAATATTCTGTAAATAATTGCTTTCTTTTAAATTCCACAGGAATTATGTCTGACAAATACTTACGATGCTTGTCCTTTGATACGTTTATTTGTAGTAGAGATGCATAGAGCGGGACCGACTTTATTGGAATTGAAATGTGTTGTGTTCTATGATATAAATTTATTTAATAATATAATGCAATGATTTCCAGAGGTATGAATGAATATTATAGCAGAGATGGATAATGAAAATTGCCGATAACTAATGCTTTTGAAACTTCGTTCAAACCACTAACTTTTATTCCTGACATTAGCCTTTAAACTTAAAGCCATCTATTTGAGGATGAGTGAAATCCGGAAACTTGTATTTAGCCCATCGTTCGCATAGGACGCATTTCACGTTCACTAAAGCTATCATTTATTCACTGAAGAGATATCATTCACTAAAGTATAATGATTATTTCACGTATCATTAGAATCATGATATGCGCGACTATACGAAATAATTGTATCAATGGGAGCGTATTTCATTATTGAACTGACGTTACAATGATTAATGCTAATAACATTATGGAGGCGCTTGGCCTACTTCCGGTATCTTAGTACCTCTCATAAATCAATTTCCGGGAAATGTGAGATAATTTTTTTCGGTTCATTGATGTATCATGAGATTTTAATGAGCTTATTTACTTAAGTAACATTTTCAATATCGAGTTGCTGCTTAGTATGTATGTATGTATGTATGTATGTATGTATGTATGTATGTATGTATGTATGTATGTATGTATGTATGTATGTATGTATGTATGTATGTATGTATGTATGTATGTATGTATGTATGTATGTATGTATGTATGTATGCATGCATGCATGCATGCATGCATGTATGTATGTATGTATGTATGAGTGTGTGTGTATGCGTGAGTGCGTGAGTGCATGCATGCATGCAGGTAGGCTGGAAGGCATACATGTAGGTCGGTAGGAAGGTAGAATGACAGGCAGGTAGGTAGGTCGGTAGGCAGGCAGACAGACAGGTAGGGGGGGGTGTATGTCGGTAGGAGGATTGGTAGGTTGGTAGATAGGTGTATATGTATCTTTTAATGTAGAAATGATGAATATAAAAGATGAGAATTTTCAACTGATACATGAGACGTTTTTGTTTAAAAATAGCACCCAAACAACCAATTCTATTGTATCTCTACAAAAGTGCGTGTTTTCGTTCAGTGTCCAGATAATGGGAACATATTTGACTGACCTTACATACGTTATACATTTGTGTGCATTGTGGACATTTTACCATAAATAGAGACCGCTCCAGTGGCCTAGTGGTTAGAGCGTCCGTTTCGGATGCAGGAAGTCGTGGATTCGATCCCCGGCCGAGTCATAACAAAGTCTTCTAAATATGGTTCTAACAGAAGCCTCGCTTTGAACTCAGCATGAAGAGGTTAGTGTTAGCTCTTGTCGGCCTAGTGTCAGGATAATATATGATTGAGTGGGGCATCAAATTACATTATTGTCACTATAAACTACCACACTGCAAACATCGTAGCTCTATGACTAGCAAATTGTTAAAGCTACGTTAAAAATGAAATCACATTCACACACCATGCTTAGCAGCCAGTTCTAAAAGAACACAAATACATATATAATGCCATGTACACACTGAAATATGTGACAATATTTTTTTTAAAGACTTAATATTATCAAATCAAGTCGGCCTGACTATTTTCTTGTGTCTTTTCCTTTCCTCTTTGCAACTAAATCTAAATTAAACAAACATTCAATTAACCAAATTGATACGTTTATTTGTATTATAACGTAACTTTATTTGTGACAGGGGTAGTTAATTGGATTTGGCTACGTTATCAAGGGCATGAACTCCATCGATGCTATGACACATTGTGAGTGACAAAAAAGAATATCACCATAACACTGGGCATGGTTATTGGGAAGAAGTAAAGCAATATGAGCATCCTATGACAAGAAAAATAACAAATTTAATCAACAAATTCAAAGTGTTCATTTCAATTCAGCTTACGTTATATCAAAATGATTTAATAGCAGTGTCTAATTTGGATTTATTTCATCATCATAACGAGTAAACACAAGAGCGCAATGTCCACGACTAATTTCATCACCTTCCTCTCGACCGTGTTTCAACGTTTCCTATTTCCTTCATTCTTCTTATTCCGACTGCCTTATCCTTCTCGGACTTCACTAGTCACTTCTATTTTGTTTCTGTTCCTGACTTTACTAGTGCAACTTTTTCTCCGGCTTCCGTCTTCGGACTGTCGAGTCTCACTCTGACTAAGAAATATGTTGTATTTAAGGAACACAATTATCCCTAAATCCCGTTATGTACTACTTTATATATGTACATGCAAGTCCTTCACTTACGTTACTCAGAACACGCTAGCTATCCAAACACTCCGTAAAGCTTATCTATGGTAGAACCTGGCCTCGCTTCACAGCGACAGGTCATAAATTACCATGTGAACTCTATACAAAAATTTCCGTATGCTACTACACGTTTGATTAATATTGGATACAATACACAAATCCTGAAACTACATGATTGGTTCAGTATTACAAAAGCAAATATAATAGGTAAGTATCGTTAACTCACGATAATATTGTCCTAACAGACAAATAAAATTATTTCATATTTATTTCATATAACCCTATGAAATCCTATACGTATGAAAATTTGGATCGCATGCAATCAATTCTGCCAATCGAACTAATAACTGTAAAATTAAAAGATAAGTTGCACATTAACTCTGTCATCAACACATTTCCATGAAATTTAATCAGATAAATTGCATAACAACTCTAGCATAAACACATGTACATGAAACTTAATAAATAATACATAAAAGGAATTTATGCGTATGAAACACATTTGCATAAACAATACAAAATGTTGAAAATTAAGTGAAATTAAAATTGCGTACCTTAATGATATTAACTATAAAACTTGTGCATTCAGCACTAAACCCTGTTTTTCCCACAAGACAGTCACCTAGTCCCTTTCTTGTTTAACTATCCTTTATTCTAGGTTTCCTAGGTTCCATACCTCTCTGTCAGAAACCTTCGGACTGAAGAATTTTGATCAAGGTTGTCACTTTAAATTGACACGACTTCCAGGGTATACACCTTAATTTCACTCTGGCCAATCATACGCAGTGGTTTCAAAAAAAAAACAATCCTAAAACAATCATTTGTTTCATCAGTCAGAATCTCTGAATTTCGTTATATAAATCTTCCCTTTGAAGAATGACTATTTGACATGGATCGGATGTTCAGCTGTCTCTTTCTCAAACCGTGTTAAGATATTCGTTCATTTTCATTGAATCGGAACACGGGCCCTGATAAAGGTTTAACACTGACGAAATGAAGAATAAAGGTCGATGTGATTCTTCACAAACACGCCCCTGGTCTAAATGTTATAAAATTATATTGACCAATACATTACACTTTCAGGTTTAAAACTTTTTCAAAATTCGACATTTCAGACAGGCCCCGTTTAAAAGAAAAATCTGAGATTTTACTCTCCAAATTTTGAAGTTACATTTAAGTTATTGTTTATAGATCCTTAGGTGACCCCTTCACTTCAGAACTAAAACGTCTACTCAGACAGTCTGCTCCTACATTGGCACTTCCCTTAATGTAATTCAATTGAACTTGATATTGCTGACAAAATAATGACCATCTCATTGAACGACCATTTGTCAATTTAGCTTGGGCCAAAAAAAGCATTTGGCTGGTGGTCAGTTTCCAGAATAAACTTTGGTCCATACATATAGCGCTGAAATTTAGAGATCCCAGATATAACTGCTATGCATTCTTTTCGGTAGCCGAATAATTACGCTCAGCTGCCAAGAACTGTCTGCTACCATACACAACCGAGAATAACATCCCATCATGCTCCTGCAGTAAAACTGCACCAAAACCCCTGTCAGAAGCGTCGGTAAGTAAGTCAGAGTTATTTGCCAAGTAATGAAGTCTCACTACGGCATCTGAAGACAACATATTCTTTACCGTCTGAAATGCTCTCTCAGCAGTATCTAGAGTTCTTCCTTGTCAAGTCAGTTAATGGACTTGCAATAACGCTGCAGTTTTCAGCATACTTAACAACATGCAAATCCAAAAGAAGATCGCACGTCTGTTTTTGTAGTTGTACGTGCAGCCTTCAGAAGCTGCACGGCTTTAGCACTGTCTGGGGTTAATGTATCTTCACTGAGTGTGTATCCTAGATTAGTCAGTCTCCGAAATTCTGTGTGAGATGTTCATGGTCGGGCCGTGAGCCCTGCCTGTCTAAGTCGTTGCAGAACGTTTCACAGTAAGATCACAGTGTTATTCCCAAGTAGGCGTCGCCAATAACAAATCGTCCATGGAATTTGAAACTCCGGTCCCTCTTAAAGGTTTTAGCAGTTTCCTCATCATTCGGGTGAAAATGCTGGGTGCATTCTGGACCCAAATGGCATGACAACCCATTGGTATGTTCAATATAGTGTCGCAAAAGCAAGCTTTGGACGGTCTTTTTAACAAACTGGAATTTGCAAAAATCCATTAGACAACTCAATTTTCGAAAATTACTTCTTATTGGTTACTCTGGCATATATGGACTCGGGATCGGGTATGTTATGTCATTTAGAGAAGGCTATGTCATCCTGTGTGCTTTAATGGAATGCTTTATATTTACGTTTTAAATGTTTTGATTTAAAGCGTCGCCATAAATACAGGGTTGTGTTAACGTGTCCTCTAAAAAATATATATTATTGCCATTACTGTCACTTGTTGATTCCTAACTTTCAAGGGTGACGCCACCGAAGAAATATCACTTGAACGAAAGAGATTGAGTCAACGTTAAAGAAGAAGAACAACAACATTGCATAAATTTGCGTTTTAATTACGAAATAACACGAAACACATCAGTATCTTATTTATCTGGGTGCTTTTATTGCGTCACTTTTGATAGGGGAGGGACATATGATCCTTTGGGTCTAGCAAGATCAGATCTCTTGCTTCTGCCGAACTCATCCCAGTGCAAGCGTAATATCAAGGTCCTGTACTAATATCTTATATTTACAAAGATCTGACATGAAATGGATTATGTTTTTATACGTGGCCGCTCCAGACCAATGGTATCGTTCGACATTTAGCTTGTGTAGGATAGTTCCTATGCAGAATACTTTGTTGTACATATTTCAAATGACCTCGAGTAGAATATTACAAATATGACGATCATACAGAAAGGTAGTGATCAAGGTCGATTTCCGGTGTTCAAACGTTTGCCGGTAAGCGATAGAGTAAGTTTAACACAAGGATTCAAAGTGTTACGCTAGTACCTTGGCGAACGTTTGCACAAAACGCTGTTTTTATTATCAATTTTTCGTTCATACTTCATAACTTACCTGGTGCATTAATTACTGATAAAATACCTTCAGAAAAGTTGATTTTGTGAAATATATAACTGCACAGCTAAACCAGTCAGACCCAACACATTTATTGCAAGAGTGAATTTTGTGGGGTTTAGTTGGTTTTGTATGAACAGTTTATGATCCTGTACACGGCATATAAAAATAAATCACTTGAACAGCTTTTAAAATTCAATTACGAACGTGTCATATTTTGACACCCGGAAATGGAGTCCCTTCCCTGAAATAGTTCATGCTGCGAATGTTTGAAAAACTTGTTATGGTAATATTCTCGATCAAGTAATGTTCTTTTGTTACCATTAACTGAGCAATGAAACGTTACTTCAAATCTATTATTGTTGTTTGTTCTGTCTAGTCGCTTACGCATACTATTTTTAGTTTGTGTGAATATCGGTAAGCAAGTATGCATGTATGCTTAAATTTCAGTTATGAATATATAATTTTATGTTCATATTGTATGTAATCAGAAACATTACGAGAAAATACCTGAATGATATTTATATTTACAGCCGTATTGGTGTTTTAAATTAGCCCGTATTGCGTGTAGCCATAGAGTTTTTCCGCCACTGGATACCAAATGCTAATCGGAATTTGCTCTAATGTTTTATTGCATACTAATTTGGAATGATCTTTACTTCCGGAGATAATACATCGATCATATTCTAATGCCAATGTCCAAAGAATGACACTAACAGTGCATTAACCTTGTCCATGGTTTCTTTACAAGACATTATTGGGATTTCCAGTTAATAAAGAGCAAATTTGTTATACAAATGGAAGTATATAATTTGTAATGCATTACCTCTTAACACAAATAGGATTTATATCATTAGATTGGAGATATAAATGCTAGCAAAGACACATCATATAAATACACTGAAATATAATGAGGTAATATGAGGTTCGTTTGTAGGAACAGTGCCATTAAGTTTGTGCTTTTATTTTGTGAGAATATTAAGGCATAGAAAGTTTGCAAATATACTTCAAGGGTAGCTATCTACAATGGAAAATGACTCTCACATTGCTTATTGCATTAAAATTATTATGTGTAATAGATGGATCCCGGGGTTGGGACGTCTCGTGCAATCTACTGACAGATGGAACTGATTGGTGTGTTTCATTATCTTAACCAGTACATACAGATTCAGTAAAGAGAAGTTTCGTTTCTCAAATCAGGAGCCTTTTCTAAGTTCTTCGATATGTAATTTCATTGCGGGTATCTCTATCCTTGGTTTGTATTTGTGTTTGTATTTGTTTTATCATATGCAGAAGCAAACACATTATAATTATTATGTGCAAAGAGAATACGGAACGCAAATCGGAATCAATGTTTTGCCTGCAAATAAATTCCAGCCTAGAACTATCTGTTCAAACAAACTAAGAGCAAAACAAGAAACGAAACACCAGTTTCAGATCTTTCGAGATTCGCTGTGCGGTAATTGTTAATTTGCAGCAAAAACATTCTATGAAGAAATCAATTTATACTTCTTCATTTTGGAACTAATACATAATCTTGTCTAAATAATCACTGCTATTATCAAACATCATTTATCTTTTGTACTTATATTACAGCGAACTGAACAAAAGATTGCTAATTATACGCCCTTTAATGACAAGATACAGAAACAGTGATCTATAATATTTAGTCACGCTTTTATCAAAGAGCATGCTGAGGAAGAACTAAAATCTGTATGCAAAGCCCAAAACAAGATGTGAGAGATTAATTTAATTTGGTAGTGGCACACGAACCTAACAATGTATAACTAGTAAGGCGCATTGCTCCTATTTAATCTTCTTGTTCATATGAATAATTTGGTAACGTACTGAAATTGTATTATATCGGACTATTTTTTGACATGGCTATTATTTCAATTCTTTTTCTAGCGATATAGTATAGGATATTATACAGTGAATTTACTCATTTTCACTACTTTTATCCTTATTGTTGGTGCTTCTACTGACTCGGCAATCACTATCCCGTACATTGGATAACTAGTAAATCAGGCAGTGTTTGAATATATATATATTGTACAAAACATAGGTGTTAATTTGGACAGTACTCCCACACTACACCAACATGTCAGGAACATGTGCAAGGCTGCATATCTTGAGCTGAGTCACATCAGCTCCATTCGCAGATGATGCCACTAAAACATTTGATAGTTCATTAGTACTTTCAAGACTGGACTACTGTAACTCACTTCTTTCTGGTTCGTCTCAATATCTACTCCAGAAACTTCAAAAACTTCAAAACACAGTAGCCATAGATGTCCTTAGAGTACCACGATCAGAGCACACCTCCCCGCTGCACTGTACTCTACCCTGGCTATCTATTCGACCCAGAATCAAACACTGACGGGCTTCAGTCCAACATATATATCTGGCCTCACCCATATGTACACACCAGCAAGATACGTAATCTTCTCTTCTGACAATTGTATGCTTATTTATTGACATTATGAAAACGAAGTCATGTGGACAACGTTTTTTGCATACCAGGGCCCAGCAACGTGGAATGAATTGCCCAATGAAATTAGAGACAAAGACAGAGTGATCTATTTCAAGAGTGCTATTAAAACTCACCTTTTTCTACTGCAAGAACAAACTTCAAGACCTAATAATATTTTCTACCTAAAGTATTTCAGTGTTTGTTATTTTCTCGATTCGTATGGTGTTTCGTTTTTTGTTTTCTGTTGTCATATCATTATATATGTTGTAAAGCGCTTAGAGCTTCTAAAGACGTGACGCTATACAAAGTCCTCATTATTATTATTATTATTATTATTATTTAGTTGTCACACACACGACATGATTGTATAATGACTCGAAGGACAAATCATTATCCTGTACATCGGATAACTAGTAAAAGAGGCAGAGTTATGAAAAAAAAAATATATATATATATATATATATATATATATATATATATATATATATATATATATATATATATATATATATTTATTTATATTTATATTTATATATATATATATATATATATATATATATATATATATATATATATATATATAGACACACACACACACACACACACACACGGACCTTTTGCGTGCATTTTAAAAAGTCATACGTAGAATGGATAAGTGATATACACATTTACATCTTTGCTTTTGTTCAGAGCAGACTGTACAATACAATATGTATATTGTGTATTGTGAGGTTCCATAGTGATTTATGCCTCTATGATACCACATACTGTCAAACGCTTCTTTGCTATTAGGTCTTCTAAACTATTTTATTAGATGTGACTGATCTTTGTAAAGACTTAAACCAAGCTATTTACCATACATGACATTATGTAACTATACATATGTCTTGTTGATAGTCTGACAGTATTTGTCAGCGTTCTATGGCATTCGTAATCACAATTAATAATTCCGTCTGTTTATATTTGATTAATACTCACGAAATCATGCATATTAGAAACCGTCACAACCATTTCATGCAAAAGTTTCTTTTTAATGAATCCTCTATTGTATATATATATATATATATATATATATATATATATATATATATATATATATATATATATATATATATATATATATATATATATATATATATACATATATATAATCTAAAAGTGTTATTAAAAGACATCACTGTTTAACAAGCAATATATATGTTTGAGAGCAGGCGTATTTAAAATAGATATAATCCACACCTTGCTCTCCAAGGTTGTTTTTGTTTATTATGGATCTATTGGTTTGTTGCTCATGAACGTCTGCGTAAATTCCTTTGCAACTCTCAGCATCTAGATAACTGGGACGTGATGGGACACTTCCAAACTGTACCATGTCATCTAGATAACTGGGACGTGATGGGACACTTCCAAACTTTACCCTGTCATCTTCTTCGTTTCTAACCAGGATTAAATTATATATTTTATCAGTATTCGTACTAACATGTGAATTGGGAAATATTTATGTGTGCAGAAAGAGGCAACAAGCAGCATGTTTCTAATTGTATCCTTGCTTGAAACACGATGGTCATGTTGCGATACTAAGATTATGTTGGCGATATTTGGAAACTGAAGTCAATATAAAAATTATAGAAAGTATATAGCTTATCCTTTTGCCTTTTGTTTCTTTATCTATTCGTTTCTTAGTTTATTCGTTTTTTTTCCTATTGGTTCTTTGCATTTCCTTTCTTTGTCTATTTGTTCTTTTTCTATTCGTTTCTTTGTCTATTCGTTCTTTGTCTATTCGTTTTTTATCAATTCGTTCTTTGCCTGTCGTTTCTTTGTCTATTTGTTTTTGTCTATTCGTTTCTTTGTCTCTTCGTTACTTTGTCTATTCGTCATCGTCTATTCGTTGCTTTGTCTATTCGTTATTCGTCTATTCGTTTCTTTGTCTATTCGTCATTTTTCTATGTTCATAGTCATATTCATGAACATTTTATAAACTGATGATAAGACATGTTTATCCAGTTCTTAGCTTCGAACAACATATCTGAATATCATTCATTATATATGTCCATAACACAAAGGTATATTAGGTTATAATAGCTTGCATTCAGGACAATGAATGAATGACACGCTGTGTCTGCACAAGCATTATTATTGTTCATTGGGTAAGGAAACTATAAGAAAGTAACTTTTCTGTTCAGTTAATGCTTGGGCTAAGAATAAACTGTTTTCAATTATTTGAAAGTAAGGCAAGTAACTGTCAAAAAGAACCTGTATGCCAACGTTTCGAATCAGATGTGCAATACATTTTTATTGTAAAGCAAGATCCTTTGTTATACATAAATGATCCTCTGTATGGAGTTAAAGCTAAAATAGAACCTTTGTAAAGTAGCCACAGGTTATGCCTTACCTCAGTTGCATTGCATTCTTTTGTTTTATTAAAGGGAAGTTGACAACAGATTGCCTGTCGTACCGCATGTAGCGACAGGCTAAAGGAAACCAATATTTAGTACTTTGCCTTGCATTAAAACAACATAAGAAAGCAGGAACTTCAATCTGTGAAGATATCGTATGATGCTTAGCGAACATTGGGCCAGCTATATAACGCTGAGAAATATGCAACAAAAGCTTACATACTCAATCTGAAATGTTGTTGAGATTACGAGTTTCTTAGAAGGCAGTACACGTCTTCAGGCTTCTGCCTATAATAATCATCTTAGACCTTTTAATGATCAAAATTTTGACCTTGACTTTGTCCTTGAAGCTTCAACTGATTGGTTCTGACCCTTCCATCATAGCATATACTGAGCAGATCTGATACTGTTAACGAATGTGTGACATTTTTGCAAATCCGTTTTATTCGACCATATGTCCAGTTTGTCCACTAAATCAATCATATGGGAATCAGGTATTTAATGGTTCAATGAGTTGATTAACAGTCTCGAAATGGGAGAAGATTGGATATCTTATTTAATAATTATATTTTGGAATTAAACTTTTCAAGACGTTTATCAGTACTTTCAATTACGTATGTATGTGAGCGTTCAGGGTTGATTTTTCCTGCAGGTTAAATAATATTTTTACCCTGTGCGAAACCAATGGTTATGGAAGCTTTCGTTGGTACACCGCTTACTAAACACTATCTGGCTATCAAATATTCTGTGTATGGATATGTCCATTTAGAAGGCGTTTATGTGTATTGATTTGTTCGTTCTAACGGAGAATAAGCACTATTCAAGAGATAAAACAGCAATGAATTCTTAATCAATTTTGAATATAATGTGGCTCCAAAACTAAACAGTGCGATGGATAATATTGCGCTAAGTATGTATCTACAAGTATTTCGAAACAGATGTAGATGGCGGCACAGACAGTAATGCATATAGCACCATGAAACAAAATCGATTGTGCTGGCTGACACAGTGCAATTAGTGAACATATTTCTTATAAGCTTCGAATCACACTAAGGATTGCCCCTCCCCCCCCCCCACCCACAGTCATATTATGGAGCCATAGGATAAGCCAGAGTTAGATTGATTCCTCGCTTCATGGCCGAAGACATATAGTCCAACGATTCCCTTACATATCAACAACCGCTTCCGTATCATCTGGCATTTCCAGAGACACTGATTTGTCCAAATGTGTTCACGATCTAGATAAATAACATTGTCGACAACATTCATACGCTTTCACATCTCTTCGCCGATGATTGTAGCGAACTAACAAATGCGGAAATGCATTGATAATATATTTTTCTATTAAGTATCCAGAGACGTTGATGTTATCAATTAAAATATATCATTATACAGGTCTCTCGTAAAACGTTAAAACAGAAGTTTACTTACATCGTGATACATCAAGTTATCAGTAGGTTGGTGGCTGTACAATCCCTATGCCATCCGACCTCAGCATGATACATAAAGTCATCGAAAGGTTGGTGGCAGTAGAATGCCTATGCATCCGACCTCAACATGATACATAAAGTCATCTAAAGGTTGTTGGCAGTAGAATGCCTATGCCATCCGACCTCAGCATGATACATAAACTCATCGAAAGGTTGGTGGCAGTAGAATGCCTATGCATCCGACCTCAACATGATACATAAAGTCATCTAAAGGTTGTTGGCAGTAGAATGCCTATGCCATCCGACCTCAGCATGATATATAAAGTCATCTAAAGGTTGGTGGCAGAAGAATGCCTATGCCATCCGACCTCAGAATGATATATAAAGTCATCTAAAGGTTGGTGGCAGTAGAATCTATATGCCATCCGACCTCAGCATGATACATAAAGTCATCGAAAGGCTGGTGCAGTAGAATGTCTATGCCATCTGACCTCAGCATGATACATAAAGTCAGCGAAAGGTTGGTAATAGTACAATGCCTATGCCATCCGACCTCAGCATAATTCATACTGTCATCAAAAGGTTGGTGGAAGTACAATGCCTATAAACATCCGACATTAGTATGATTTAGACAGCTATTCAAATATATGTCATGTATCCACCGCATGGCAAATACTAGCCAGCGTTAGGTTCTTTCTTTTGACAGATGCTAACTGAACTGAACGTCCTGATATAACATTGACAAGTCAAATCCTAATGTCCAATTTGCCATCCAGCTCATACACTTCGAACCGATACAATAACGAACTTATTTTGATTTGTGTACATAAGGTTATTTTTTCGCACCGTTTTGTTTACTCTACAGACAGGAACAATGTCGCTACTGAAGTAGATATCTCCCGAACGGATATTTACGGACTTTTCAAATTGGGATCGTAAATTTGGTCTATATATAGCCACACATTTCATGCCATTTCATCCACAACGGAGAGAGAGAGAGAGAGAGAGAGAGAGAGAGAGAGAGAGAGAGAGAGAGAGAGAGAGAGAGAGAGAGAGAGAGAGAGAGAGAGAGTTTAAGTTACACTTAAGAAACAGTATGTCATATGCACAACGTTCTTTTTCATACCAGGGCCAAGCAACATAGCACGAATTGCTCATTGAAATTAGACAGAAAGACACAGTGATCCTTTTTAAAATTGCTGTTTAAACACACCTTTTTCGACTGCAAGAACAAACTTAAAGAACAAATAATGTTTCCTACCTTAAATATATTCAGGAGTATGTATGTATGTATGTATGTATGTATGTATGTATGTATGTATGTATGTATGTATGTATGTATGTATGTATGTATGTATGTATGCATTCATGTATGTATGTATGTATGTACGTTTGCTTTCAGCTCTGTATATGTTCATATGCAAGGACTAAAACTGAAACGATAATACAGATTCAATTCTATATCGCAGCTGATTTGCATTACATTATCCTTGCACGTGTATGCGACAATGTGCACTGATTTACATCCTGTGAAAGGAAATGGAGGGGTAAATGTTCGAGGGACATGTAGGTTAATATTTGTAAATTCAAATTATTAATGAGAATAGCATAGTTTGATCCTAATCACATGTATAAGAGGATAATGTCTTATGGTAATTATGACCTTTGGTGTCAAATCCACAAGTCAAGCTTCCTGCATCCGTCAGAGAAAATGACGTATTGAGGGTCTTAAGCTAAATGTATTTTCTTGTGTTTCTGCAAGTCTCTGCATATTAGCATATTTCATGCATCCATGTTTATTTATGCTGTCTTTGCCTTTCTATCTGAGTATGTCATCGTGTTTCATGTTAGCTTCCCATGGTGTTTTATTTGAGCGTGTCATTTTATCCGAACGTCGAATGGTCTATTCATCCATTAACCTGTATGTTTATCTCTCTAAGTGCATGAACGAGAAACAAACAGGAATATTACACTCCAAGCAGTCCAGTATATCCTGTTATCTGATGTCTACAATATGTCTTTGTAATGGTATTCGAATGTGTAATTTATATACTATCACCATAAATGAACGTATGTTCATGTGGTGGGAGTGGTGGTTAATGTCACATGGCAGTTTGAAATTCGAAGGTCTTATTCCTGGGATAGTGTCAATGCTATGTTGTGTTTCAAATGTTTTCTTAGCGCACTCACATTAAGATGCAAGCACGACTACACCTAGGTTTGTATTGAAAGAGACTGTCATGCGTATGGCAGATACGCCCAGTCTAAAATAGGATTTCATTTAATTCCTTTTTTCCCTTATATTCATCTTGATTAGTATTTTAAAACTCTATGTCGCAATATAATTCACTTAAATCTAATATTTCAAAATATGTTTTCACTTTACCGAACTCATTCAATGGGAAATAACTCAATTCTTAAAGAACCTATGTGACCCCATCATCCAATTAGAAATTACCCCAAACTTGCCAATAGCTTTTATTATTAAACACTTGGCAACAACTTTTTAATGATCCGTTGCAATCAACAGACACTGTAATATCCTAAAATTTGTACCCGTGAACAAAATTAACTATGTCATAACTTACTTATAGATAATCGCTACAGTTTAATGTCATGAACAAAAATTACACCTAGTATAGTTACAGTCATTACCAAATGGGTAAACATTGATTTTGTATGTTTGTGCTTTAAAACAAGTAGACTGATATTCCAATTGTTTTTTTTTTATCCAGTGCTGTCAGTGACCCCAGTGGACGAGAGCATCTGGATCCTATCATGTTTTCTTTTCATTCCTTAAGGATGCGCCGAGAAAGGAAGGAAACCATTTAACGATTTGTTAAAAATATTTTGTTCTCAGTATTAGACCGTGAATTTGAAATGTTCAACTGTATCCGATTTGCCGACAAGATCTTATCAATACAAACTAATTGAAATTCATGAATGCCTGGTTGCATTCAGTCGTGAAGTTATGAAATATTACAGCGATATCATTCGGTGCAGTTTTTGACATGACTATCAAAGTTTAAAAATTATGTTATGATATATTTATAAGTAAACACATTACGCGAATATGTACTACCAATACCCAGCATATTTGTATGCGTTAAGAAATGAGTTGGAATTGAGGAGATAAAATCAACGAATCCATCCCCACCCACCCCCAAAAAAACAAAAACAATACGATTTTGGTGCTGAAATGTTGTCTTCAAAACGAGTTGCTGAATAGTAATTGTCATCCAAATTAAAGGAGTTTACAATAAAATATTTGCTCAATCAGTTGTGAAGTATTGAGCATCCTCACTTTCCAAAACATACAAGACAAAAAAAACCCACCCCAACAACAAACAAAGTAAGCGTTATAATATAGATAAGAAATTGAATAGGAAATTACAACTTTTTTGAAGCATTAGCTGTACAGACGTTTTAAGGCCTTTTATACCATGCTTACCCTAATCCATCATTGATGTTACAGAGTGCGAAAATTGATTAATATATGAATTATTTGTACCATTTATTCAATAGGTAGATTGACATAGACTGAATATTACCTATCAAACCTATATTATTCCGCATCTTTTTGTAGGCATGTTTATTTGCACTATACATGTTTTCATGTGTTTAAATGTATGTCCGTACATAGTCATGTATATATTGACGTGCTTATTTACATATCTCTCTGTGTAATGGCTTGAATATACCAACAAAAATGCATTAAAAGTAGATGACATTTTCCTTAAAATCATGTGTACCCAATTACACTGGTATCTATTTACAGACTCTATACTATATTTCCTCTCACCGGAGATAACTAAAATATCCAGAAATTGCTCATCAACAAACCTTTTGTAGACATATAATTAACTGTCATAAAGGATGCGGGCATGATAACACAATAAGTTTAAAAAAACAACGATGATCTACCATTTGAAAGCTGTACTGATGGATGTTCCTGTTATATTGAGCATGCCCGTGGTATTTTAGCATAAGCATTAAATCCCGTATATCTTAACGTGAAGAAAAAAAAAGAAATAATTGTTCTCAGTTTTTTCTAATCAAATGTCCTTTCATTACGAAAAGGTATTTTAGTGAAGGTCACAAATATTGAAGTGACATCCCAGTCATTATTTACATATAGCTGTTGCAGTGAATCACTACACTATATAATGTCCTCAATACATTTCCTTCATTAGCTAGCTGTAAGTTCGGATGTGCCAGAGCTGTTCTACTTTGAAGGCCACATACAAAGATGTCGCCATAGGTTGTGTTGCATGTTAAATAAACATAATTGAAATAATTGCATTTTAATAAAATACTCGGAATCATTAGTGGAAGTGACCGCACATAAATCATTCAAAGGATAAATTCATAATTTCTTTCTATATGATGCAATGCATACGACACGAGGCTGAACTCATCAGACATATTGTTTTTGTGTTTGCGATTAGGTTTTAATGCCGTTTTTGTTGCTGAACGTAAGTATTATTTGTACTGGTTACCAAATCATCAGGTACTATCAAGGACAATATAACGATTTTCAAATGGACTTCTAGATCAGTTGCTATCGGGACATCACCTGTACCTTTTGTTGCAACGTATTCATTTGAACCGACGCTGTGGGAACATATACAAAACGTTTACTACTGATTCTGTGACAGCGTTTGATAGTCGTATTTTTTATCCTTCACCTAAAAACGATAAATTCGCATCTAACTTACGACATGCGAAATCTCTAATGGGACATTATATTGAGAGTTTCATCAAAACTTTATAAAATGCGATCCATAATCTAATTTTAAATTCCAGCAAATTTACAGTCTGGTAGTTATGCAAATGTCAACCGTCTTTTCAATGTAATTATTAGCCTTGCTTGACCGTGGGAGCCAGGAGTACGATGATTACATTTACCCACAAGCTCTTTTGCAAAATGTCGTCATAAAATAATTTCCAAATTTCGATCCGGAATAATTTTGTTTATCTTCAGATTTGTCTTCATTTGAAAGTGAAAGTAAACGAAATTAAGGCACTGTAGCATATATTCGATATACAATGTATTCAGTATGTATGCCTCGGGCACGTTTGCCCACGTATATTCAGAATCGAACATAACGAAATCGTTTTCATTTTGACAGCACTTTGACTCGTGAAGCGGTAAATGTGTACAAAATTCCAAGGGAATGATCATTAAATTATGTAACTTAAATTTGATCGTCCGAAAGAGACAAGAGTGGGTGGGTTAGTTTAACAGTTCATTGGCAGTAGGAACATAATCGACCATTTATATAGCAAGCTAGAAAATGCTTCGGCTATGGACTGTTAGTAGTGTAATCTGCCTTAAAGCATGTGGCATTTTGCCACAATAACCGTAAACTAGTAACTTAGTCACTTGTATCATGCCGCGGAAACAGAAAGATATCAATTTGGTATTTGAAGACAAAACATACACATTCAAGTGCATGTAATCTGTAGTTTGTCAATACGTGGTCGAATGTTATTTTCAATAAGTATCTTTTATCTTTCGTTACTATTCCCAGATATCACCAGGATTACTTCCGAATCTACTTCATGCATAAGACAGGGACGCGAGTATTTGGAATGACTGCACAATTCTACTTGATAAACTAACCGTGATTCTATTATGCCAAGATGATTGTGGTACTATAATCAATATATATATATATATATATATATATATATATATATATATATATATATATATATATATATATATATATATATATATATATATATACATATAATCAGAATGAATATCTGTCCGTATATATGTATGTTTATGTGGTTATCTATTTATCTATCTATTTGCAAAAGAGTTATAATAGATTGTCAAGAAACTAGGTTATGATACATGAAACAAGGTACAACACACATATAAAGAGTATCTGCACAAATGGGACACATTACAGTTCAGGCTTTAAGTTGATCAGGATTAATGTAGGCAGATATAATGTCCAGTGTCTTCATAAATACTTCTTAATATATATTTTATTATTTTCTCAGTCACAATCAACAATATCGAGCATCATTCCAGACAACTCAAGGATCCGTCCATGCGATTTTTATGCTTCTTTCTGCTTATATATGGATAGATAGATATGCTTCTTTATTCTTATATATATATATATATATATATATATATATATATATATATATATATATATATATATATATATATATATAGATGGATGGAGTGTTGGATGGAAGGATTGAGAGAGAGAGAGAGAGAGAGAGAGAGAGAGAGAGGAGGGGGGGGGGGGAGGACAAACGCGCTGATTACCCCATGCGCAAGAAGAAAGAATGATTTAGGGTCTACGTACCTTCCATACCATTATGGCTTTATGATCCGACTTACCAAGTCACCACTTGCTTTCTTGTGACATGTTAAAGTTACAATTAGTTTAAACATTTACTTATCATTTAGTTAAAGTGGGAATCTTTTTGTTCGTAAACGTATTGATGTATAGCTATAATGACCGTAATACCTTCTATACCAGAAAGTATTATGATGTCCAAATGTTTCATCAAACATAGATCATACCTCAGTATATTTAATTCTAATCCTCTGCCCTACTCTTTCACCCACGCTCAACCCCACTCCCAAATGAAATGAAATATATGTGTTGTATATCATAAACAATCCTCTTAAGCGCATTTGGCTTTGATATTTGATTTAGAAGTGGAAGAAAACTCAGTAAACTAATGTTCTTTTGTCAGTATTGTAATGAAACGTTGGCACGATAGAGGAACATTTCTAGATGATCCGGGTTTTATTCATGACAAATCAGAAAGGATTTTGATTAAATCACTTTCAGCTTCAGATTTATGTAATTTGATATGATTTTGGACTCGACATATCGCGTGCTTATGAAACATTTCCATCAAATACCAGATGAAACACTGCCGTATTTGGTTTTGGTTCTAATACGTTACGATTCGCACTAAATTTCGTGGCTTTGACACATTTCATGAGACACTGAAATTTTCAATTTGATTAATATTGCTTTGTTTTGTATTGTTTTCAACGCAAATATGATATGTTTTCGCTGAAACGTTCTTGCGTGCTGGAGAATTAAGTCAGCGTTTTGTAATTATAGTATTATAGAAAAATCTATTTGTATAGTGCCTGCAAATGTTTAATGTAGCTTTGTCTCTTTCCTGTCTGAGGAAACTTACAATAAATACAAGGGTTTTTTGGCGTTTGTTTTATGATCCGAATTAGAAAAAAAGATAATTTATCAAAGTTATATTTCTGTGTATCGAAATAGCAATCGACAGTAACAATAGTCAAAGAAGTTACACTCTTTGTTGATAGATCGCACGAATTTACAATAATATTGCTAGATTGATTGTCCATTTCCGAACGCTATGTTCTAAAAATGCATACAAAATAAGGGACTTGAGGGTCCGTACTTCACAAACAGTCAGATACTTTCAATATACGTTGATTCAGGCATTGGGTTAAAGGTCAGTACTATAAAACTTATGCTATTATATGTCAAGTCCGAAATGAATTATTGTTATTGTCATTGACTGAAGATTGTCGGAATGAAGCAAAATTTCAATATGGGATGAAAATGTTAGTAAAGGAGACATTATATAGTTTCTTATTGTGCCTTTTGCCACCAGCTGTTGGATCTGAAATTTGAAATTTGTCGAATTTTATATTTGAAATTATTTCCAGGATTCTTACCTAGTAGGTGTTTTGACGCAGATGTCAAATTCTTCAATTAAACACTAAGTCGTGAAGACATTTTGGAATCGGCTTTGAATCGCTATATGGGGTTTACATGTTCTTATTCACTTTAAATCAGGAAATCTGCGACAATGGTAACAAAAAAGGAATTATCTACAAACCCACTAAACTATCCCCAAACAATATTTCATGCTTTATGAATACCAGTATATACAAATATTATTTGTTACTATTAATTTCAATTTTTAAAAATGATTATTTGTATTATCAATATCACTATATACAAACATTACTTGTTATTATCATTATCAATATATACAAACAATGCTTGCTATTATCATTGTCAATATATACAAAAATACTTGCTATTATCATTATCGCTATATACAAACATTACTTGCTATTATCATTATTATTATTATAAACAAGCATTCTTTGTTATTATCACTATCACTATATACCAAAATATTTTCAATTATTATTATCAATATAGTCGAATATTACTAGTTAGTTTCATTACTAGTAGCATTATTATTATACAATATTTAAATTTATGTCATCCATGTTGAATGAGAAGTATGATAGTTTCATTTACTTATCATCCGTGTTGAATCTGATTCTTCATTAATTTTATTTGTTTTTACTGAATTGCTTTATCGTCACGACTTTAATTAGAACACCTGTCGGTATACTATTTTTTATGGCACAAAGACGTTAATTAACACTTTCAAATAGAGCGAATTGTTTGCCAAATCTTCGCTAGCGTGGAAACACTGCAAATTTGGCCTGCATAGAAATAAGTCAATTCTTGGGCCTGAATTGAAATAGGGCGACCATTTGATCTGCTTTGAAATAGGGTAAATATTTGACCTGCATGCAAACATGCCAGCAACGCATATATATATATATATATATATATATATATATATATATATATATATATATATATATATATATATATATATATATATATATATATATATATATATTACAATTCGTGCTTCATGTGAGTGTGGTTTTTTTTCTCTTCACAAGGATTTTAAGTGCTTTCGGCTTATTCATACTAAAAATGCATACAACACGGTTGAATGAAGAAGATGGCTAAACGTGAACGCTGTTGATGTTATTCCTTTGAATCATTAATAGGGCAATTATCAAGGGGCGTATCATTGGTGATTGTCCCATTTTGATAATGTATGTGGTTTGTCCCATAGAGACAAATCATTCAAACTAAATGTGTTCTTTTGAATGATTATTCTTCTTGTTTTGACAATTGAACGATAATGATTGAAACGGAAAGATTTCGAGATGAAGTGCCTACATGAAATAATAATTTGAACAATGTTTTTCAATTGTCCATAGTCTATATTGCAAACATTTTGATGTAAAGTCATCAATGTTTGATGTCTCTTGCTAATCCAGTCTATTGTACGTAAATACATTATCATGTGAGAAAAAAAATGTGTAGTTTCTCGTTCGTGGTCCTTTAATTGTTCTCTGTTTTAGCTGCAATTGTTTAGATTCATTCATGCCAATAACCGAATCTCTGATTTTAGAGTTTATGATCAACAGTTGCAAAACTCTATTGGTGATTGATTTTGATTAACTATTATTGCAAAATATGGATACGAGGTTTTACGTTTGCTGTCCTTGTTCTTACATGTACATAAAATGGAAGGGGAAAAGTCATATTGCTTTGTAATAATACAAAAGTAGAACTCTTAGTAAAATAGCTCGAGTAAAATTCAAAATAAAATATTTATATCTGTCACATGTATTTTACGGACTGGTGTTTTAACTTTGTATGCTCTTAGACTAAATAACCAATGTATGTTTAGCTGACATATTGTATTGGAAACCAGACATAGTACATACTCATGTTTGTGTGAAAGGAATTTAATTTTGATAAAAGATTGCTAGTAAATTAATAGTTGGTTGACTGCTAAAAATATCTTTACAATTACGTTTAATTTGGATATCACACGATTGTCACGAAATCGTTACTACGATTTCACTTCTTCCGATTATGTGACAAAAAGTTGAATGAATTAGTTTTTAATTCAAAGAATGACAAGGTCATAACTTCAAAAACATTCACCGTTGTGTCAGATCAAACTTCAAGTTTAATTTGGAATTTAATTCACAATACTGTAGGGTGCTTTTAAATTTTTTCTTTGTATTCTAGTGAAATAAATTATTTGTTGAATTGTACAAAACGTGATGGTTTTCACTCTTTCTTTTACATAGCTTAAGACCATTGACCCTTAGCTATGCGTGTATGCGTGCGTCGGGGCCGACCGATTTAGTCACATGACAATCTTTACGTAGATATACTTCCTGAATGAAATATTCATGTATTCAGTTAGAATACCAGTTATGTAGTAAATATATACAACAATTCTTTAAAAATGTAGACCCCTCCCGCCGCAAAATAATTGAATACTACTACTACTACTACTACTACTACTACTACATAATAATTATAATAATAATAATAATAATTCAATTAATAATAATAATAATAATAATAATAATAATAATAATAATAATAATAATAATAATGAGGACTTGGTATAGGGCCTAATCTTTTAGAAGCTCTAAGCGCTGTACAACATATATAATTATATGACTATAGAAAAACAAAAAACAAAACCCATGAAATTGGAAAACATAAAACTGCTGAAAATATTTTAGGTATGAAACGGTATTAGGTCTTTAAGTTTGTTCTTACAGTCGCAAAAGGTGAGTTTTAAGAGAATTCTTGAAAGAGATCACTGTGTCTTTTTGTATAATTTAAATGGGAAATTTATTCCATATTGCTGTGTCCTGGTATGCAAAAGAACATTGTCTATTTGACTTTGTTTTCATAGTGGGAATAATGAGTATACGATTGTCAGAAAATGAGCGTAAGTATCTTGCTGGTGTGTAAATATGGGTAAGGCCAGATAGGTATGTTGAATCTCTTTACATAACTCACACTGTTGATGTGGCACGTAATACATTAGAAAGATCACAAGTTTTATTCAATGCACAATTTCAATAATACTTTTTTTCTCCATTCATCCGTCATCAATAATTGCATTTAGCGAGAAGGTCAGCACACTCGAGATGCATGTTTTTGACGGTAAGTAGGAATCGGGAGAGCGAAATGAAACGAAATTTCGTTTCACGTTGTATTATTTAAATTTTAAAAGAAAAAACGATTTTATTCATTTCTTCAGGTGACACTTTCTTATGCTTGCTTGACATCGTACCGATTAAAAATGAGAAGAACCAGGTTGTACTGCTTCTTGTCTCCCACAAGAATATCTCTGAGGAGGGAATTTCTTCGTCGCTTGGCACCCAGAAGGATGAAACAAACGAAAGTGACGAAAATGACAGCGACGGTACGTTTTGTTCATACTTATAATTTAATTCGCTTAAACAATCATAATGCAGCTTATTTGTGTGTTTCAAACGTTGTACTAATAACGGAATCATTTTGAAACACATCTACATTAAACCTCACTCGTATCGTACAGTAGCAACCATGTTGAAATCCATGCCGCTCCATTGTTTTCTTTTTACAAATGTTTGTCCGTATAATTTCTGTATTTTTTTCTTTTTGTGTTTTCGTTATAACATAAAAGCATTTATTGCCGTATATCTAAACCTCATAAACTGTTATAGTTAGAGAAAATAGACACATTTAATTTTTTTCTATGTGCAGTTTTATTCTGATTTGTATGCCGTCTACAATGAAAGCCATGCCGCCTGTTCTCATTATCATACAAGTTTACTTGAGCTGTGTTATATGATTGGATATATTTCTGTTTTGTTTAAGGATATCTGATATAGTTTTTCGTCAAGTTTGATTCAATCATGGTGACTCAAAAACTTGTTTGTGTTTCCTACGCATTTTTGTGACTAAGATGAAGGGTTCATTAACATTCCTCGTCTATCTCTCAATCTACACACTCTAAAAATATCGTATTAAACGAATTTGCGAAACAGTATTGTTGCGCATGCAGATGCAGCACAGTGTGCAAATACAAGCACTTGTTCGTATTTGGACATTTGAGAAGAGTTAAAGTTGTTTTAATTTGGTTTTGGTTCAAATGTTAGTTCCTCCTTAACTCTGATTATGACTCCTTAGTGTTTGAGAGATTCTGTCTGTGCTGCATGTAGACTATAGTCTTAATATTTGAACGCCTCCCCTTTGTTTTGAGACAGTACAATATAGAATATGGGTTGTCTTGATAAATAGCTTCGAATATAATCGACTTGATCGAGACAGGAATCTATCCAGCAATATTCCAAATTACATATCTAACACAGAACCATTACAATATGTACAATTTATGTCACGACTGATATTATTGTTTCTCAGGGGAGATGGCGGAAGCATACCGACAATGCCAAACACGACGAAGGGGAGAACATGAATCTGATGACGACTTCCGGTATCAGCGCAGACGCAGTCGAGCCGTTCTGTATCATCTTTCAGGCCAGTTTGGCAAACAAAATAAAGCCAAGAGTAAACTTCAACAGTTTAACAAGGTAGATGTTTGAAAAGAATTGTACTAATTAATCCAGTGTCACGAAACCTTGACAATAGAAATGTCTTAAAATCACATTTTATTAATGATAAAAGGTTACAAAATGGCTAGCATTTGTTACACTTCTGATCACAGATTGAACAAGTAGGTCAAATGTCTCCACAATGTTATTGCGTTGAAGACAACTGATATTCCGTCCGCACTCTGCGATGTTAAGATAATATTATCAAATGGTCTTGATTCAAGAGAACCTTGATCATTATTATTGAGATACATTTTGTCTTGTCTGCATTGTCGAACAAATATCTTGGCATGATAATAATGATGAGTGATGTGGACAGTTTTTATTAGCTTGCATGCACATGAAATGAAACCAATAGCTGATATTTTGAATTTCTATGTGATTGGTTCAATATGCATTCGGTGTTGATATTTCTGTTGTTGCTTGTTTTGTAAACTGGAAGACAATGGTGTCTGGATATATGTGTTCTGTACATCTGAAAATATACAGTCTGGTTTTCTCGGTCTGTTCAGTCTCCACCGATTTGCCTTTAATTACATCGATACTTTGAAGATCTTAGTACCATGATCGGATTAGGTATTTACGGTTTTCATTCCCCTACATGAAAACACATGCTATTCGGGACTAATGCAGAGCTAAATATATGAAAACTCTCTCTCTCTCTCTCTCTCTCTCTCTCTCTCTCTCTCTCTCTCTCTCTCTCTCTCTCTCTCTCTCTCTCGTTTAAAGTTAATTCATTTTTGGCCAGATGCAGTCTAGGAAGTTAAAGCAAGTTTGATGTTTATTGTTAATTCGTGTCTTTTGGCTAGTGTGATATATTTTTTGACGGATTGTTTAGTACTTTTGTCTCTTCGTTTTCGGTTTGTCGGCTTCCTGGGTCAGCTTGAATCACCATCGATCGCTTAACAAACACAGATAGTTACTTGTAAAGGATCTCCTTTCTAAAGTTTCTCAATTTTCAAGTATTGATATTTATTTATTATATTAGGATATTATGAAACATTTCGATATCGAGAGTAGAAATAATGTGTATATACCATGTGTGTCTCGAATATGCAGGTTATCTCGAATAGATATCCGGTGATCTAGATGAATGTTTGATAAGCATAGAAATAATAAAATAATCCTGCAGTGCTCGAACTGGTAAATCTCTCAAACCGATTTACTCCGAACTGTGGAATTTCTACCATGCGTATATTTGGTGTTAGAATTATCGTCGATAATTCCAAAGAAGTTCGCTTTATTAGTCGTTTGGTGCACGTGTTGCTATTGTATCATATTTTGTTTCTCACACTTCTGCCTTCTTTTGCAGCTGGTAGAAAGTAGCTCGATGTCAGCAAAAATGCCAGAATACAAAGTACAGGAAGTGAAGAAGTCTAGATTCATCCTAGTGCATTATGGGATATTCAAGATCGGCTGGGATTGGTTGATTTTACTTTGCACATTTTACACAGCCGTCATGGTTCCATACAATGCAGCCTTCACCTTACAATTCGGTGTCTTCCGAAGTTCTATTTACTCTGACGTAGTTGTTGAAATTATTTTTATATTTGGTAAGTTTTTTAATCTTATTTTATCTATTTAAGTTCAAAACAATTATCCATCAACCAGAGCATTTGTTAAAAATAAGCAGAACATATGCCTGGTCTCATTTCATGCGCTGCAAACCTGTAACTAAAAATGCTTGCGGTTGTGTGTGTTGGGGGTATGTTATGGAATCCCGAGGAAATGTAAACTTAGTCATACGTGTCAGTTAATTTCATTACTGTATTCGTTATACTCGCAGTGTTAATAGAATTGCAAGTAATCCGAAAATATTGAACGTTATTTGTTTATTTTAAAAAAAGGAAATACATTTGCAAATGTTGTACTTGTCATTTATAACTAGCAATCCTATATCCATCATAATCATTTAAACTGTGTATGAGATTCAAATGGATAATTAATATTCGAAAATTAATTTCATGTAGCTCCACGGATAGCAAGTGTTTTGCGTTCACCCTTAGCATATTTTCAAGCTTCCTTTCATCCATTATTTGTACAGTTCTTAATGCAGAAGCACACTGAAAAAATAAATCAATACTTCTTTTCCTGATTTAACTAACCTTGTCGGGAAAGCTTCACATTCTGCGGCTTGAACGCAAGATAATTTCGTCTCCTACAGGTGTCATACTGTTTAATTTGCATCTCTACCAATTATCTGTCTCTCAATGACATATATGTTCATCAAGCACTTATACCGGTATGAGGAATCTAAACTTCAGCTTCCTTGCATTGCTCGGAAAACATTTTGAATACACGTAAAGGTTTGTGTAAACGGGGTCAGATCAGAGTGACATTAATAAAGAAACCTTTACGCAGTAAAACCCTTCGTCGCTCAATTGATGTTTGAAACATGGGTTTCTCAAACGTAGATCCACAATTGAGAATACTTGGCAAAGAAATTTAGCCACAGTTTACCTAGGCTAGTTCTACGCCAATTGATTCGTAGTCCCAATTCAATCAGATGAAAATTCAAGAGGAACAGTGAATAAAACAGTTTCACTACCAGGGTTAATTGTGCTTGTTTCCTAAATTTATTTTGGTGGCAATATGCATTTAATACCCTTTTCCTTTTTAGTAAAAGGTCGGAAACGAAATTTCCTTGTTTTCAGGGACCGGCCCATTGCCACTTTTTTTATGAAACTTATGTGTTGCGGCGACTGAATTGAAACGAAATTGTAAAATATCCACTTTGAAGGATACCAATGGGGGTCATTTGTAAAGTGTTGAGATAAGATTTGTTAAAATTATCTTCCGAAGTTAATTGTGTTACTAACTATTGGTCAGTTTAAATACTGACAACTAAGGAGTTCATTTTGAAGGAATATTCATACGACAAGTCTCAGAGGCGTAGCGATGATATTTTGCGCCCGGGGACGAACTATAAAATTGGCGCCTCAGCGATGTTGTGACCGATTTCTTACCCTTGTTTACTTATTATAATGTAACGTTGTAAGCCTCATTTTGGTGCCCCTGTACCTTGGCGCCCCGGGACATATGTACCCCTCTGCCCCCCCCCCCCCCCCCCATAGCTACGCCTCTGACAAGTCTATCTAAACCCGCTGAAACAGGTGAATTTGTTGGAGAATAAGTTGCTTCAGTTATAATATTGATAATCTTTCTTTGTTTCAGATATTGTACTGAACTTCCGAACCTCATTTGTGAATAAAGGTGGTCAAGTGGTGTATCAGGCTCGACTTATAGCCATAAATTATATAAAAGGCTGGTTCGGCCTTGACCTTCTAGCTGCCATTCCGTTTGACTTCCTGTATATATTCAACATTAACACTGTGAGTATGATATTAGTCGTTCTCATTTGACTGGTACATATGTTTGTTTTTCATTTGACATGCACGTAATATGATTAAATTTAGATCTACACTGTAGACCCGAAGATGTGACACCGACCGCTTAGGGGATATGTTTCTGGGAGCCTATGTTATTATCATAATGGCTAATTTTATCAGCCAATCAGATGAAGTCTTATATTATCGCGTTTCGATACTAGACCGTGTAGATGAAGAGCATGAATGTATACCGAATGATTTAATTCACTAAAAGAGTCTTGAATGCTCTATTTCCTTTGGCTAATTCAAAGGTCACCAGAACACGACCTCTAAGCAGTCATCGTCATATTCTTACATAAGACAGAGGAGATATGCTAATAATCAGATTGACATGTTCAGCGCCACTGTGTATCTACAGGTGATACAAAAATATCTTCCTTTTGTGGGATAATCAAAGATGCTATTGCAGCAAGTGATATCTTTTTCAGTGCAGCATGCTTAGCTAAGAATCAGTACTCTTAGACTTTAATTTCTAGGAATGAAATCATCTGTCTGTGATGGTATCCAAATTCTGCAGTACTTGTAGATTGATGCTCATTAATTATTTTGATGAACGACAAATATAATGCTAGTAACTCAGTTGTCTTTGGCCAAATTAAGTGCAGTTCAAGGCAAATTTGTTAGAGTTTTTAACTTGCATGTGGTGATTTATCTAATCAAACTTGGTACTTTTGATGTTGCTTATTCTTCAGTCCCTTATTTGTTTACATATCAGACACAAATGGCTTGTTACAGAGATGTCAATGATTTTCGTTATAATCAACTTAAAGCGTGTATCTGTCTGTGATTCAAATTGTTTTCCCTTATTATTTAATCACACAATGAAAGCAATATTTCCTAAAGTCTGGACTGGGATAGTTCTAAAATAATTTGCCGTTATGTTATGTATATCTGGCGTCACTGAGTCTTAAACTATTTATAATGGATTTGCCTAATATCTAGCACTGAGACATCTTATATTTATAATGGTTTTGCCTGATATATTGCACTGAGACATCTTGCATGTATAAAGTGTTTGCCTGATATCGTGTACTGAGGCTTCTTAATTTATAATGGTTTTGCCTGATATCTTGCATTGAGGCCTCTCGCATTTATAATGCTTTTGTCTGATATCGTGCACTGAGACATCTTGGATTTATAATGTGTTTGCCTGATATCTTGTACTGAGGCCTCTTACATTTATAATTGTTTTTGCCTGGTATCTTGCACTGAAGCCTCTTGCATTTATAATGGTTTTGTTTGATATCTTTTACTCCAGCTTGTACATTTGTAATGCCTTTGCATACGATCTTGCACTAAAGCCTCTTACATTTACAGTTGATTTGTCTGTTATCTTGCACTGAGGTCTCTTAAATTCATAATGGGTTTGCCGGATTTATTGCATGAAGGCATCGTGTATTAAGAATTGTTTTGCCTGAAATATATCACTGAGACTTCTTGCATTAATAATGGTTTTGTCTGATATCTAGCACTGAGGCTTCTTGCGCGTATACAAGTTTTGTATGATATATAGCACTGATGTTTTTGCGCGTATTCAGATTTTGTATGATATCTAGCACTGAGACGTTTTGCATTAATACTGGTTCTGCCTGATATCTAGCACTCTGGCTTCATGCGCTATAAACTTTTTGTAAGATATCTAGCACTAAGACGTCTTGCATTAATACTGGTTCTGCCTGATATCTAGCACTCTAACTTCATGCACTATAAACGTTTTATAAGATATCTAGCACTAAGACGTCTTGCATTAATACTGGTTCTGCCTGATATCTAGCACTCTGGCTTCATGCACTATAAACGTTTTGTAAGATATCTAGCACTGAGACGTCTTGCATTTATACTGGTCCTGCCTGATATCTAGCACTCTGGCTTCATGCGCTATAAACGTTTTGTAAGATATCTAGCACTAAGACGTCTTGCATTTATACTGGTCCTGCCTGATATCTAGCACTCTGGCTTCATGCGCTATAAACGTTTTGTAAGATATCTAGCACTAAGACGTCTTGCATTTATACTGGTGCTGCCTGATATCTAGCACTCTGGCTTCATGCGCTATAAACGTTTTGTAAGATATCTAGCACTAAGACGTCTTGCATTTATACTGGTTCTGCCTGATATCTAGCACTCTGGCTTCATGCGCTATAAACGCTTTGTAAGATATCTAGCACTAAGACGTCTTGCATTTATACTGGTGCTGCCTGATATGATAGCTTCTTGCCCGTATTTTTGTATATCTAGTACCGAGACTTATTGCATTAATACTGATTTGTCTGATAGCTAGCACTGAGGCGTCTTGTACGTATACATGTTTTGTATGATATCTAGCAAAAGAGGAAAAGCTATACAGATATTACATACACCAAAGGAATGAACGCTATACTAAACAGGATTCCATATGTCTTTATGTTCTTGCTCTTTTGTGTTGGAAGTATTGAAACTCGTAGCCCTACATGTAGAAACAGCAACATTCTAGGCATGTTAATTGTTTCTCCCGGTCAGAATATATCTTTACCAATTTTCAAATGTTCCTTCTTACATGAAGTTACATTCATATTTTGCATTTTGTCTGTATCGATATGCAATTGGCAATATTCTCAATCAAACAAGGCATTGTTTATATGACAATAGCTAAAGTAGGATTGTTTTTATCTTGCCAACATTTTCAAAGCTATCCCAGTTGTTGTTTATTTTTGCCTCTTGCAACGTGCACGATGTGGTCACATTTAGTTGAACATCTTCAGCCCAAATTACTTCGAGAGAAATATTGTATGTGAAAATGAATCTTTACTTTAAATGAGAGAGAGAGAGAGAAAGAGAGAGAGAGAGAGAGAGAGTCTTTTTGCAACGCTTTGCTTTAAAGACACATCTTGTATTAAATTACAGAACTGTATATAACACCGTCGGCATAACACAGTTTAATGTTAAAGCAAATTGCAATTGAATTTAACCATAGCTTCCTCAAGTACATGCATAGGATATAATTGGATTTAAATCAATAAATTGTCTAAATTAGAGTGAATACTTAGAAACGCGTGTGATGTGGAATAAAGAAAATAAAATCGAAATCCCACATTTACACGAGTCAGTCTGCGTTAAGAATGAATGATTTGATTGTAAAATTCAAAAAAATTATTTGCATTCATATTTTCTGTTATTCCCACCAGATACAGATATTGTGGTATTTCGCTTCACCGTTCCAATTATGTTGCAAGCAGATTATATTACAGTACAATTTCCAGTGTTAAGCTAATTTGCGGGGAAAAAATGATGTTTATTATGTTAACAAAATGCCAAGGCCTAATCTACCCCTTTAAGTGATCATTCCCCCGAATTTAAAAACACGTTTCTTCCGCATGATGTCAAAAATTTTGTTCATCCTTGGGTTTTAGTACATGCAACTTTAAAAAGACTGAAACCCACATTTTATTCTAAATTTCGAATCGCCGCATGCGCAGTAGTTATCGTGCCAGACTCGAAACAGGAATGACAAAGTTCGAAACCTTGCATCACACCATCACACCAACCAATATATATATATATATATATATATATATATATATATATATATATATATATATATATATATATATATATATATAGCCACGAATGCGAGGTAAAATGTCTTGTCTTGCGTTGGTTTATAGGTAAGTCGTTGTGATCGGCATATCTCCTGCATTTACTGCTAAAATCACATTTGGTAAAATGTTTCCAAAAACTATATTAGCATTAAAAATGTTTAGATTCTGCGTTGACATTTTTGCTTACATTTATTAGTTTTATCTTACATCGTAACGTTCCAAAAGCCATAAAATGCTTTCGCCCAATTTGAAACCATTTAATTTTATTTAGAATTGGAACGTAATGTGATATTTGAATATTTAGCAGAACTGTTACAAATTTGCTACGTTTAATTTCGATAATTGACTAGATTTGATGTTTCCATACCAACCAAACGCATATCAACCCAACCAACCAATCAACTTGTCAAGCAACTATAGCATAGTTATAATAATGGATGATAGGGTTTAAAAAGCTACCTTTGATTTCAGTTAAATATCACGACTCGTTTCTTCTGTAATTTTCAAGTTATGACATAAATATATTTCTAATTATACAATGTAAAACTCCCTTTTCGCAGACGTAGGAACAATGTGGCATGGTGTGTCCGTTTTCATAAATCAATGATTGCTTTATAGTCGGGTCTGCCTTATACTGCATCCTGATTTCGGTTTCCAAAAACGAAGAGTCTCATTGAAATTTTTTTAAGATGTCTTTTATCCGACTTTATTCTGTAAACTTCATTAATTGTCATTCGATTTCTTGGTTTCCTGGTATCATGCTACTGAAACGTTGGCTTGCCCGCCTTTACTTCCTGAATTTCATAGTAATTGCTTGATTTATGTATCGCGTCCCTGATTACACATTCTTTTAGAATTGTTTACAGGAAGTACAGGGAACTTAACATGAGTCGGCACGCTATTACAAAAATATTTTCGCCATGATAAAGGAAATGGATTCGCTATAAGGTACTTCTTATGCTTTCCTTGTCATCCGTCTTAAATTGTTATTGATAAAGCTCACTCCTGAAAGCCTGACTGAACCTATGTTTTCTGGTTCGAAGTCCCCTGTTTTTGTTGAGTTACAAGATTAAATATATTTCCTTGAAAACAGTAACATGAAAGTGATATAATAATAAAAATAATACTAATAATGATAATAGCACAAACAATGATAATAATGCTAATAATAATAATTATAATAATGAATTACTACTCTTATTGTTGTTATTATTATTATTATTGATGGTGCTGATGCTGTTAAATTATTATTATTATTATTATTATTATTATTATTATTATTATTATTATTAGTGATGTTATTTTTGTTGTTATTCAAGATGACATTGGTAGTATTGGCAACTGTTCTTATGTTGTTTTGTTTCCCATATTTTTCTAATATCTCTGCCTTGTCTTCATCACCGTTTAATTATCAAGACTATCATCATCGAAGTCGTGATAATTTTTTTCATCTTCACATCTTGTGTTCTTAAGAGCTGTTTCTTTTTCTTTTTCTTCTTTGCTTTACTTCCAGGGTTTTTAATAATGCGTAAATTGTCACTAAAAGGCGAGAAACGAAATTAAAGGGATGTATACCCCAGTTATGAAGGTCATTCGGTTGTGAGGAATCAGTAACGTTTTTCACTTTTGTTCACTACTCTTTACGATATTGTAATGAATTAATTTGAATCTTCTTCTCTGGTCTTTTACGAACTCTCCAGTGCTCTACTCATGAATTTTACCGTTATAATGCATCACGTATCACAGGTTGTCAAAATAAGTATCTTGCAAGATGGACCATTAGCCTAACTGGACGTTTTAATAAGTGTGGCGACCCGTCAGTCAACTATTGCAAAGCAGAATCCAATGGTCAGATGTTTAGTCCAACTACCATGCTTGCTTAAAATGGATTTGTTACGTTTCACACATTTCAAACTGTTTGGGTGGTCATCATGTACTTATCCTTTTAAACATAACAAAATTCAAGTCATCATTATTTCAATTATTTCCCCTTCCAATATAATGTTAATGATGTATCTTAAGTTCGTTTTAATTAAATAAAATATAAAACACAAACAAACACATCCTTCATTGGTCATTTTATTTTTCAATGAGATACCTTCCATTATAAAGAAGTTAACGTTAACTAGTTGTCTGAGTATTCAACAGTTTCGGGAAATCCATTAAAATAATTAACGTTTCTATTTGTCTTTCTTCTAAACCTCTTGGCGTGAATTGTAGTCAATGTTGATTGAATGATTGAACATCATTTAAATGATGTAATTGGGTGTTGTGTACACAAGCTAAACAGGAGGTTTTTATTGCAACAACTAGATCTGATATTAGTCGTGGTATTTCAAACGCCAGATGTCTTTTCCGCAAAGATTATGATATATACGATACAATAATTCCTAGTTTTAACGGCCTCTGGAGAGTTTGGGCTATTTAGCTCCTTTTTAGTTCCAAAGTATGGTCTCATAGTGTCGGCATAATTTATATCAGGTAAGGCACTTTCGGACGCATTTTATTAATTTTATCGTTCACACAAAAAGACATTTTTTTGTAAATTATTTTTTCTTCCATTTTCCATGTATTGATAATCTTTCCAAGCGTGCATTTTAATATTAGAAATTAAAAACATGTCAGCGGGAACACATTTACTTACCTATAAGAACGTAGTATCGTTTTTAATTATTATATGCATACACCAATGTTATATAGTATTTTAACTTTCATCACTTTTCACTTTTTAGAGCATGTGTCCTCTTACTAAAGTTGCCTTTTGTTTATTTTTCGTTTCAAACTTAGATCTGTAAATAGAACGTCAAATAGCGGCAACGTTGATATTTGCTATACTAGACGATTTATCAACCTTTCATGCGAATATTTTGCAGTCTCAAACAACACACCAATGACAAAGATGAGCCCTCATCAGTTTGAACATTCTGGTAATGATGATGTTTTCCTTCCAATTACTTTCCAGACTGCACCAGTCCATTTGCTCAAAGTTGCTCGTCTTCTTCGTCTTGCTCGCCTGCTTCAGAAGATTGACCGCTTCTCCCAGTACGGTGCTCTCGTTTTGGCGCTGCTGATGAGTATGTTTGCACTTGTTGCACACTGGCTTGCTTGCATCTGGTATGCCATAGGAAATGAAGAACTTGATACACCAAATTGGACTGCAGGTAGTTTTCGTAGTATTGTTTTGTTTGCCGCTTATTTGTCTTTGTATATGCTTGTCTGACTCCATATTTGTATGCATTAGTAGTGCTCGGAATCTCTGACTGTGAGGCTCTTAATCAGTCTTCCCGCAATACACAATCGTCAAGGAATGGACATGTCCACCCAGTCGAATATCGGTAAAATATTTTCCCCACTATTCATTCGTCCGCATAATGTTTGTCCTTACAAACGTGCTTGCCATCACGGAGAATAAAATTATTTGCAAACCTGAGGACATCTAGCTAAAACATCAGGAAATATATTATGATCATCGCCTATTTCTGTGTCTCCATGTCTGTATGTCTGTATGTCTATATGATGTCTTCATGCTTGTATATATATATATATATATATATATATATATATATATATATATATATATATATATATATATATATATATATGTGTGTGTGTGTGTGTATGTGTGTGTGTGTGTGAATGTATTTATGTCTTTATGCATGTATATTTATGTCTTCATATCTGTATATACTTATGTATTCATGTCTGTATGTATATGTCTTCATGCCTGTATGTCTTCATACCTTCATGTCAGTATATCAACGTCTTCATGTATGTATATCCATACATATCCATGTCAGTGTGTATCTATGATGCTGATGCGTTTCAGCTTAAGATATGCAACCTTGCATATGCTGGTGACATGTTGGTGCAATGTGAGAATACTGTCTAGAGTAACACCTAGGTTTCATCATCATTCATCTACAGCTTGATTTCACATTAGAAATGCACCTCTCTACCCCTTGGATGGTAGCATCAACTTCATTTGGTTGGCTAGACTTGTATATTTGGGTGTCATCAGCCACATTCTTTGTTCTTTTACGTAAATTGGTGATATAAATTCATTGAAAAACTGATGTACATCAATGAATGCTAAAACAGAGGATGCATCTGACACGATTAAAAACTTTTTACTGACGATACACATTTTAAACTCTGGCTGTTCATGCTTGAAATAAGTTACAAGGTCTTAGTTTCATTCATTATTGCATCCAAAACTGTATTATTTGACACAAAAAAGTTATAAATAAATAGCGGTATTTCTACGATACGGAAGGGATTTAGAACTTGAAATCATCCAAGACAGCTTTATGTTGATTCATCAAGTCAAATAAATGCTACGTTTGTTATCTTGAAAGCTCAAGTTTTAATTCCGACATATCTGAAAATCTTCTATTGACGTTTCGCATTTAAGAGCATTAAGGAAATTTGGTATCAAGTTCGAAGAAGCACGCAAATGGGATGCGAAAACAACTTAAATAAACACACATCATCATATCTAAACAAGTGCTACGTGTGGACGCATCTAGAAATGATTAGCACTTTTCAACTTATGTGCTTTTTACAGAATATTTGACAGAAAGTAAATGCAGTGGTATGCCATATTTCTTGATTGTATATCTCGTGTACTTGTTTATCTCGAGCGAATGTTTATCTCGCATGATTGCATATCTCGCGTGATTGTTTATTTTGCGTGATTGTATATCTCGCGAGATTATTTAGCTCGCTTAATTGTTTATCTCGCGTTATTGATTATCTCACGTGATTGTTTGTCTCGCGTGATTGTTATCTAGCGTGATTTACATTTCACGTGGTTGTTTACTGCAGATGGAAATATGTATTCAGATACTTTGCAGTTTTGATAATAGACGTGCAAATATAGTTGTATTGTCAAACAATATGTGAAAGCTAAAGTGCAGTCTTTTAACCAAAATTTTCACGGCCTATTGACTTTTGAACTGCTTTGTTAATTACTTCGAGGTAAAAAGGTAAGATCATATGGCTCTCAGATGCATTTTGTAACGGACATTAATGTTTGTTTGGTTTAAATTCAAATCCTGCTGTATCATGTATGTCCAACAAAACGATATGTTAGATCAAAACACATACAACCGTTTCTCAAATCTAGTTTGAACAAAGGTTTTTCTTGCTCCGCGTTTCTGTTCATTCAACAAAGTAGTATCCTACATATAAAGTATAAATGAGGCATTATGATTCAAAAAAAAGTTTTTCATTTCTATTCTGTATTGTATTACTGTATAATTTAGACTCGCCAAAATTATTTAAAATTCTTTGTCATAAAACAATCTGCACCTTCTCTATGTAGGTAAAATAAATGTATTATTTACTTATATTATTATTATTAACATTATTTTTTTTGTTATTTTTATTATTTTTATTATTATTATTATTTTCTTTCCTCCAGGATGGATATATGAACTGGGCGAACGTCTAGACAACCCCATGACCAGTAATAGAACCAACAAGCCTGATTCTTTGTCGTGCTACCTCGCTGCACTGTACTTTACTTGTAGCAGCTTAACAAGTGTTGGCTTCGGCAACGTCTCCGCCAATACAAATGCTGAAAAGATTTTTTCTGTATGCGCCATGATAGTGGGAGGTGAGTAATGCAATACGACTATAACACTAGTTAACAAAACTGAAATTTATATAATGACCTAGGCCAATCGTTGCAGTCAGAAAATTTGTTAGGTTTCTTCTATTGTCCAAGTTGTCCTTCATTCTCATCTATCCTGACGTTTTGATGTTATAGTCGGTAACATCACATACCATTTTGACGGCATGATTTAGCAAACCCATATAAAAACTAAATGACCAATCACAAAGGATATTTGAATTGGTAAACGGAATTTAACTGATGTACACTTCGGCTCTTTTCCCAAACGTTTTCAGCTTGAGTGAGTAGAAATACCAATATTTTGTTTTATAAACGCAAAGACGATTTCTTGAAATTGCATTTGAACAATGACTTTGCCAGTAGTGTAGACTTTGTATTAATATTCGATACAATGGTATAATACCTTACCTTGCAGTATCTTTTAATTAAACCACAAGCGTGATTGCATTAGTTCTTCGTCATCTGAGGGTCTTATAAGGGTCATGGTCACAAGAAAAGCTGGTAATGACTCTGATTGGTTGACGATTTAGTTTGCTTTCTGAATACAACGAAGATGGTAAAGATCCAGAACTTTTGTATTTCTTTTCTGATGTTGAGCGAGCAAAAGCAAGTTTTGTTAACAATACAGGTTTTGTCGTCTGCACAAATATTTTGCACATTTTCTGAATGCAACTCCAATTTACAAAAAGTGTCATTTTCCTAGATTCTGTAGCAGTACTTTCAATCACTTAGGAAGTTTACAATATATATGTTTACACTTATCACGTACGCAATGGACTTCATAATGTTGCTAGTGAAGTGACACCAATCAGTGACAATTATATCGGACTTCCGCTCAATTGTACTTGTCGGATTGTTGAGAGTCTGGAAAAGTGAGGCAACATTTCAAGATGCCGATCCTTTATTGCAATGCATCATATACGGTGGCACCAAACATTTGTATTGAAAACAATTCACAAAAGATGTTTTTTTTATTTAAAAGAGTAACAACAAACATTGGCAAGATAGAAAGATGACACGATTTAAATTAAAAAATAATACAGGCAACTTGGAGATAAAGAAACGAAAATGATGAGATAAGCTGACAAAGAGTACCACAACGCAAGATTGAACAAAATTAAAAAGTCAATATATGGCTTATATAAGTCAGATCTCAAGCATCAAGGGTTTAAGACAATCTGATTATAATCAGATCTCCTCCGTCGTACATGAAGATCCGATACACGTAAATAAGGGGTCTTATTCTGTTCACTTTGTGGTTCACCAATCAAAAAAGTGCTTTATCAAGTTTCTGAAAGTGACAAACGTCATTTGGAATAAATCACTATTACAATAATCCTTCTTAACACACATATGCAACTCTATATCCCTAATTAACATACTGGGACTTTCAAAGGTTATCATGACATTAACTTTTGTCAGTGTCTGTCGGATCTCCATTTATGAATGTGGAGATTTCATTCGAGTCAGAATTGGGGTTACGATGTATCCATTAAAGTATTTACCACATGCATTCGCTTATAGGTCTAGTCCAGCATATAACTACACAGATGAAGACCTGTGTTTGTGAATTTCGATAGGAGTAATTGGTAGAACATGCACATAAACCTGGATCTGCAGAAGCATTATGCTACGACAGATTAGGATCTTGTTATTTTCAGTTTGATTCGTCATATAATTGAGTACATAACGATATTCAAATTTTCGACATATTTTGTAATCAGAGACGTGTGCAAAAAGCCAAATGAAAGTACTCCCTGACAAAATCTTTTTGTAAATTTCGTGGTTCAGTTTCTCAATTGGCGTCTGCTTAGTAATTAAATTCCATTAAAATGCACTTTTGTTAATTTAAATGTTTAGAATGACCGTATAATGAAATAATAAGTGATAAACTAAATGAAAGAAACAATGTTATTGATATTCTACTCTAAGACGAACTTGTCAAGTTGTGCATCCTCCATCGTCCTTGACAATATTGCGATGTAAATATGACCTGCAATATAGAATATTTTGCATCGATTAAAGATGATTCTGAAAATAATAACACAATAGTGTATTCCATTGTACAGAGCATATATTTTCACGTTAATGCTACAACACAGTGGTATAAAATTGATCACATGATGTGTATTTTTGTATCTCCTTATGTTACAGCTTTGATGCATGCTGTGGTATTTGGTAATGTGACAGCCATTATTCAGAGAATGTATGCCAGGAGGGCTAACTTCCATTCCAAAACCAAAGACCTCAAGGACTTTTTCCATGCGCACCATCTTCCAAAACCATTAAAAATGCGAATGCAGGACTATTTCCAAACCATGTGGTCATTAAACAACGGCATTGAGACAAACGAGGTGCAGTATTTTTTCGCATATTTTATGGTATCCATGACTGCATTATATGTTGACGAAATTATTTTTAATATTTACGAAACAAGTATTACATTCAACATAATGCTGTCGCACGAAATATTTTGAGCTGTTTTCATTTTAAGCTTTTTCTTTATAGAGAGAGAGAGAGAGAGAGAGAGAGAGAGAGAGAGAGAGAGAGAGAGAGAGAGGAGGGGGGAGAGATAGAGTACAACATGCTAAAACAAATTAGAACTCAGCTGAAAATAGTAAAACCAAGTGACTCATTCAGATAATGTTCCGTAAATTGATGGACACATTGATAATAAGTACGAGTGACAAAATGGCGCTCGCATTCTGATAGCAACGGTGATGCATTGCGATGCAGTCTCGTTTACTGCAACGATCTTTGTTCATTATGCACTTTACATATGTCATCAACACCATTTAGAGGCACCTAAAATTATTCGGTTCGGGTCTGTTATTCTCTCTAAACCACTTTAGGTGATGCAAATATTATTTTCGCTTGATAAGACATGTAAATGGTTCATATAATCAATACAGACATTTTTGGAGATAAAACATTCCGTTTGTTGCATGAAACTGAGCAGTATTTGTCTTTATTTAATATTATTCGAATGTTCGATCACCATGTAGTTTACCTTAAAATCAATATTTGTACAAATTTACAAAGAAGTAAATGCGTTTAAGCGAATCCTATCTAAAACGGGATAAATTTTATTAAATCTTTAGACTTAAAAGTTTTTTTCTCTACAAATGCGTCCTTATCTAACGATTGATGTCGTTGTTTGGCTTGGAGTACTTATAGCGACATAATGACATAACATGTTTATTAGCAAAACAGCATTAACATCAATGAAACGTATGTGTACCAAACATCTAAGGAAACAAGAGCAACAAATAAGGAAACCAAAACAGAAAAAAACTTATATAACCTGTCCATTATTTCAACGATTGCAAGTAATCTTCATTTATTGACTGCATTTAACCATTATGATAAGACATTAGTTTCACATGTCTGTCTGTTCGGTCAATTTGTTTATATGCATTGCGACACATTTCTGAGACGTCATAAAATGATTGTTGGGAGAGCATTCTGGAAACGAGTATGCCGATGTCAATACTTGGATATACGTAAAGAAGATGACTGTGGCATAACACGAGCCCTACAGTATTTTCATTTTCTCTCAGACTGTAGAGGTGAACAGTGGAAGCAATGGGCGCCTAATTGGATATGTACTTGCTTCATTGTTTTGTATAGTTATGCCATCCTTCTAGTCTATGCATACGTAACCAATCGCTTTCAAAATGATATATTTAATAGTGCATAACAATTTTCATGTTATTGAAAAACAAAAGATATTTCAGAACAACAAGAACAAAATATAATAAGACTTAAATATCAGTTTGTTGTGACCAAAGCTATATTAACCTGTAAAAAAGATTTTCGTGGTTCACATGATCTCGATCAAATAAAACCTCGTTGGTCAAAACGCTAGAGAAAAATACTTTGGTCAGTCTTTTGTAATGCGATATGCTAGAAGTTTGCTTGATTCTTTTACAGATTTTGAAGGATTTTCCAGAGGAGATGCGGGGAGAAATCGGACTCCACCTTCACAAAGAAATTTTGTCACTTTCTGTGTTTGAAAATGCGCCACAAGGATGCTTGAAGTCTATTTCGTTGCATTCACGGCGCGTGTTCTGTGCCCCAGGTGAATTTCTCGTGCACAAGGGAGATGCTACCAATTATCTGTACTTGTTATGCAGCGGGTCTATGGAAATCCTCAGGGAAGAGATGGTGGTGGCAATATTAGGTAAGCATGTCTATGTTTTCCATGGTCTAACATGCACGAACGGTTGTAAATGCATCAATTTGTCCTTGACATAATTATGTTAATATTGCTGGACGTTTTCAAAGGAGTTTTCAATGGAGGTTTCTGGTGACAACTAATTTGCATGTTCAAACTGTTCGTTAGAAGTACAGGATATATACACATGCACTGTGAATTAGTGTATTTACTTGGTTGTGAAGTTTATAAATCTGCCCCCGCCCCCCCCCCCCCTCTCCCCCCGACTTCCGGACTCGAATGACATTTCATGGGTACTGAAGTTATTTGATTAGGGAAGGATCCCCATTCCTTTCACATAAGGATCACCATTTTTGTGTTTTGTGTAAATGTAAGTGTTTTGTTTTGAACACAAAATCGATAAAAACAGGCACCCACGAAAAATAGTATATTTACAGCATCTTTTGTTGTTCAAATCTAAATATTGATATTACCGAAGATCCGGATCAATGCTGATAGTTAGTAATAATCAGTCAAACAAATAATATGGACCCAGATTTTTTTTATTTTACGCAACGGCACATGATTTGTATGCGATTACATACGGCGCGTTTGAAACGTACTGACTTATTAACACTTCATTCTCTCACATCATACATTGATCAAAAACTACTCACTACAATCATTGATTCGTCGATATGTCGAGGGTATTTATTTCACTCTAACGATAGTTCTATTTTATTTTTTCTGTTTTAGGGAAAGGCGATTTGTTTGGGACAGACATAAATTTTGATGACCCCATTACAGTATCAGGATACGATGTTAGGTCGCTCACATACAGTGAGCTTCAGTGCATTAGTTTAAAAGGCTTAGTGGATGTCCTTGGCCTGTACCCCGAATTTTCTGAAAGGTTTACTCAAGAGCTGTGCAATGATCTCACCTATAACCTACGTGAAGGAGCAGAGGAAAGCGACGAGGTATATGCAGTGTATACACCTTATTCTGTAGTTATCTTTTCTGTACCTACCTGTTCGTCTCTTAGTCTCACCTTTCCTTTCCCTTCTGTCATTCGGGTAGTTTGTCCCTTTATTAGTCCTTCTTTATCAACCTGTTTGTCTTTCTTAAGGTGTTGTTTTCTTGTTTCAGATATAATCACTGTATGTGACGATTAAGAAACATTGTATTATTAGAAGACAATCAGGTGTATTCATCCTTACGCAAGAACACAAAAGGGATTATCGCAGTAAATTGATTATGTTATGTTCATTTCTTATACAAAACATTTTTTTAGAATACACGAACGTCTTTAAAAAACGCGATATGTTAATGAGTAATGCACAAATGTATTACTAATAAATCGCCTGGTTTAAATAGCATCAACTATTTGATAAAATTATTCAAATAATGATCTTAACAAAATATCATATGATGGGCTGCTTTGACACCCCATACTATATTGTTGTATAAAGACTCGACAACTCTTGGCTAGCGAAAATCGGGCTATGTATGTATTCATTGGCATTTAAGAGACTACTGAAAGAAATCATCGATTTACATAGAACTGAATGTCTTGTTACTGAAATCTGCTGATCTGATGACAGAAGGGAAGTGAATTGAACCTATAAGGATTAAATGATCATGACTGGGTAATTATCAATGTTTATATTTTACCTAATCACTCACAAAGTTAACAAAGTTCAGACTTTATTTACTGTGTGAGTGATTAGGTAAACTTACTTTATACATCGATAAATACACAACCATGATGATTGACTTCAATAATATATATATATATATATATATATATATATATATATATATATATATATATATATATATATATATATTCTGTATATGTTTAATAAAATCACTTCTAACAAGGAAAATAACTTTTTATTACATGCCATGTCTACTAAAAGGACCAAAACCATTGTGGGCAGTATCAATGCATCCGTCACGATACCAGGTTGTGATATCTCAGTCGAGTGGGATGAATACTAAGTGGTTTATATTTTTCGTTTCTGCAACGTTTTACTTGTGCAATTCAATTCACAACTTGGCAAATATCCTTTTCTCACATCTGAATAAATAAACGGAGTCCCAGAATTTAACTTTAAGAAAACAAATTAGCACAAAAAATCCAGCATTTTAAGGCAAACCTTTATTGTCATGATTTCAAAATAGGCTTCTGTCATAGAAAGTTTCCTGTTCTTGGCATCTGATGATGTGACAATGGTAACAAACTGAATATATGTTTGGCAATAGGAGCATTGAAGATAACTGATCAAATTCAACGTCAACGTACTTATAAAGGGGTTCAAACGAGATTCAATTTCTTTCATCACGAAACCGCAGATGTTTTGTTTCATTTTACAAATCTTGTCTGATAGATTAAACGATCACCTATATTCCCAGTCAAAAATCATTTGGGAAACATATTTCTGGCCCTTTGCCCCGCAAACTGCAGGTTTGCAAATCCATCTTGTAGAAAGTGGCGTAGCGAGGATATTTGGCGCCCAGGGCAAAACACCCAAATTTGCGCCCCTGTTGTGCAGTTATGTACCTTGTTTCCAAAACGAAACATAATCATTATCAGTCATAATATAATTATGAAACTATTACAATTTAATTGCTAGAAAAAAGTATAGCCTAGGCTAAATTCCCTATAAAACAATATTAGCCTATTTAGAAAAAACTAATACCAAAAAATAAGTGTACTTTTCAAATTTCACTAATGGGTTCAATATATAATCCAACAAATCCATTGTTGATACTTTGGGCCGATTTGGGCGCCCATTTGGCGCCCCCTAGCCACCGGCGCCCGGGACGAATGCCCCACCTACCCCCACCCCCTCGCTACGCCACTGCTTGTAGAAAATGTCCAAGGTAACAGAGAGAGAGAGAGAGAGAGAGAGAGAGAGAGAGAGAGAGAGAGAGAGAGAGAGAGAGAGAGAGCATCCCTCAAGGTACGGACCTTGGTTGCTGGTTTTATTTCGATAGCTCAGATGTAGCAAACCTTGTTTGTAACATAAACGTTTACTTTATGTTAAAGGGGCCGCTTCGGAGTAGAAGAAACAAATTTAGGAAGGTATATGATCCATGTAGGCCTGGACTATTATTTGTTTTCTTTCAGTTTCAGAAATTAGTTTTTTCTTGAGGTGTTTGATGCTTGATGTTGATATGTGCATGTTTATATTGGATACAAACATATTCTAAAACTTGTTGTTTGGACTGCGACTGATTTTTAATAATATTTCATCTTTACCGATGTATTATTTCAGTCTAACGATATAGTATTTTCTAAACAAATGTCGTTGTTATTACTACCTATGAGTGCATTTTGACTAATTCACTTTGTAATCCTTTGTTTTATCTGCTCACAGAGGTTAGCTTTTTGTAATACTTTTAACACCTTAATTATCTAGCTGTTATACTTATCAAAGCTTTTTTTTAAATACATTTTTCAGATTGTATTTATCAATGTAACCTATATCTTAATGTAGCTTTTTGTACTATTTCACCACTTGATTCACTTCGTTCCTGAGAATAAATGAAGTTATCATAATATATAAACTAGAGATAAACATGTATATTTTTGCATCACTCCGGAATAGAGAGGCTTTAAATCGTTTTCTGTTGTTGTTAATTTAAATACATGTGAATATTATAAAAGAGAAATTGCAAAGCTGCCTGTAGCCTCTTCAACAGTTTAAAAATTAGTACCACGCTATTTGTTTCACTACGAAAGGTATAGAAAGTATGACATCCCAGTAATTGAGAGATATATATATATATATATATATATATATATATATATATATATATATATATATATATATATAACTATTTCGCTGTTCATCACTGTTTAAGCACTTTGTCTTTTCTCTTCTTCTATCATCACTGCGTGAAGCTTTATTTTCTTCATAACAAACTGTAAAACAAATTAACCATATCTTGCACATCGTGCTGTTTCTATGCAATCGCTTGCCAATATGTAAAGCAGCTGTTTAAAGGTATCTCAATGTGTCCTCGTGATATATGCAACTTAACATAGGACTACACGCCAGTGGTGTCTCTGTATATTTGAGAGAGAGAGAGAGAGAGAGAGAGAGAGAGAGAGAGAGAGAGAGAGAAGAGAGAGAGAGAGCATTAATTTTTCGCAAAGAAACAGTTATTCATACATGTTTTTGGTACCTACATTTTATTTTATATTGATCTCCAAGCACCAATCAGATCTTTTATCAGGTGCAGTATTTCTTGGACTGTTGTTCCCATACCTTTTGAGTATTGAATAATATATTAACGTCGTGTCGCATTATCTATGTCTTCATATAAATGTCTTATTTTTGAAGGTACACATCTTATCGTATCACCTGTTGAGGCCAAGCGTTAACTGTTATTGCTGCAAATGAACGATCTTTAACGAAATATAAACTGGTGAAAATATATCCTAAAATAATGAAAGGAATGTAATACCTAAAATACTTTGTGTACATTAGCACCGCTATTTTTTATGTTTCTAATGCAACATGGGATATTACAGAGTTAATTATTTCATAAATGAGTTTAAATGAGATCGAATAATTATTTTGTTTGTTAAAAGTGAGATATATACTGATTTGTAATTTTGCAGTTGATTCGAAAATTAATACATTGATTAACTCGTAATAATGACTCTTGCAGGAAAGATAGTAATGCTAAAAATCTACACATTGATTAACTCGTATTCTTACTGAATCTTGTGGGAAACAGGAATGTTCAAAACACATTGAGTAACTTGCAATATTGTCTATTGCAGGAAACAGATAGTAATGTTCAAAATCAACACATTGATTAACTCGTAGTATTATTGACTCTTGCAGGAAACAGATAGTAAAGTTCAAAATCAACATATTGATTATATCATGTTTGTTTTTTTAAATTGACTCTTGCAGGACACAAATAGTAATATTCAAAGTAGAAAGTTAAAACTTCCCTCAATATCAGAAGATGATGAACATTCTGGCTCGGATGATGGCGTTAGCAACGATAAAGACGACGAAAAAGAGATGGGAGGTGATGAATCCGTGGCACATTCCGCATCATCACCGCTACTACCAAATCACAGAAACGCAAACGTACCTAATGGAGAATCTGATGTTTTTACACGGTGGGTTAAGTGTGCCTTTCAATATATATACATATATCTATATATATATATATATATATATATATATATATGTTTCATTCAATAATTTATTATTTTCAGTCGTTCCTTTCCCTAACATTTTAAAAAATACTTTATTTTCCATTTTCATCTGCTTTGAGTATATACCATTTACCATTCTGCCCCTCATCCTTTCTCTCTCTCTCTCTCTCTCTCTCTCTCTCTCTCTCTCTCTCTCTCTCTCTCTCTCTCTCTCTCTCTCTCTCTCTCTGGTCAACGTTGGTAGAGCGTCGGATTCGTAATCAAATAGTCGCAGGTTTGATACATTCTTGGAACAGATTGAACAAAAGCATTGGTGTCTTCTTGAGCAAGGGAATTAGTTCACATTTGTGTATAATGAACACATTCTAGTAATACTGAATTATAAATTCCTCAAGTACACAATTCACAGCAACAGGCCAATAAACCCCTCTTTTAAACGTTTTTGGGTGATAGATGGACACACACACACACACACACACACACACACACACACACAGATTGGCCTTTCTTGCCCTTAGTATATAGTGCCCTTTGTGGGCGCGTCTATACAAATAAGCCCGATGTAACCTGCATGATAAGAGGCGATGATTGATAGTATGAGCTTCATTGGCTCTGTGGCTATCGTGCCGGACTCGTAACCGAAAGAGTACGGGTTCGAATCCTACCAGTTTATAAGTCTTGGTTTGACACCTTTGTGCTTCTTAGGACAAAGTATTTCCATCTGTATTATATGTGCCATTCTATAAGTCATAAAGATGTCGGTCGGGTACAAATGTTAATATTGAATCAAAAGTAGTATGTGTATCATAAGAGGAAAAGTAAAAATCTTTAGCTCGATCAGTAGCAGCTGTGGTGATTGATGTGCAAATGCATCTATCTATCTATCTATCTATCTATCTATCTATCTATCTATCTGCAATCGGACACTCTCAACTGTTATTCGGTTTTTTACAATGCAAGGGAAATAATAAGGAGATCATTTTATGTGATACTTCCAACTAGTTATTTCTCTTGCATAAAGACTAGATTTTACCTTCTTATTACCACTTTTCCTAAGCATTGAGCAGCAGAGGTTCTGAACAGACCAACTTTTTAGGCGTTAGATAGACTTCTTTCTCGTTAATATTTCATAGAAAAATTTATTTGACAAACTGAGGCATCCTAGGTTTGTCAAATAAATTTTTCTATGAATATTCATAACGTCGTCAAACGAAGGCTATCCTTAGTCCTTGCCTAAAAAAGTCTGCGTCTGTTCAGCCCCTCTGCTGCTATGGTTAACCATTGTTTACGGGATTCAGTAAATGATTTTAACCTGATATTTTATCAAGTCCGATACGATATCGCGTCCGAGGGTCTGATAAATTTATCGTCACGATCCGTGCGGGGTTGACTGAGCGCAACTAAAGAAATTTCTAAATTGATTATGATCCATATCACCGCAGCACCAAGTTTGCCAAATATTTCTAAGAGTATGAGTATCAACTCCGTTAAACATACATAACAAATTGCAGTTATCTCTGATCACCTTCGGAATTTGTGTGTATCGTTGAGTAACATATATCACATTAGTGTTTTTATGCCTACCTCTGGAAAATATCCTAGCGGGATTCTTTTGATTGTCTAACATGATATCGTCGTATACAACTAAATTGTTAATATCTCCATCAATATCATCAATGCTCGGTGCTTCATCGATATCGGTTATAAACTCAATAATACCCTCGCCGGATTTTTCTACCGCGCTGTCGTTAAAATCTTTTAACACATTGTAACATCGCTGATCGTCTACACTAGTAGCTATCAAATACAACTTGTCCCATTTCATCCATCTCGTTATTAAATTAAGTAACAATTGTGTCTTGCCGGATCCAGATGGTCCGATTATAATCATTCTAATTGAATTCGGAAACATCGCATGGTGTTTAATAGGTTCCCGTCGACGGGTAGCTGAATAATCAATTACATTCATGTTATTATATATAAATTATGGATCTATATTGTGTGAAGTGTAAGACGCGTACTGGCACAAACGACTTAACGACGATTACAACTAGCAATAACAGATCAGCACTTTCTGGTAAATGCGTACAATGCAGTACACAGAAATTTAGAATTCTTTCCATTGATAAATCAAAGGGTTTAAAAAAAACGAGGAGGTGATATTGCAGCCAAGTCAACTAAACGTCCAGGGACACCGTGGGCAAAGTATCCAGGAGAAAGACACCTTCCAGGATATAGTTACTGTGGACCCGGAACCAGACTCGATATCAGACTCGATGATCAAAACCAACCTCGACATGGTGAAGAACCAATAAACACTTTTGATAAGGCGTGTCATGCTGATGATGATGCTTATAAAAGCAGTAATCTGCAACACAGACATCTCGCAGATGTAAAATTAATTCATACGTTGAATTCAATCACTGATAAATCCTTCAAAGAAAAATTGCCTTCATGGTTAGTAAAATCGGCAATGAAAGGTAAAATATACCACTGCGGCTAATTGGTTATCCAAACAAGCGATATGGCAAATTTATCTACCGCCGCCTAAACAAATTAACTACTCGCATTTTGATGTGACAGTTCCCAATGAGGTTCATCAAGCTGATATATTATTTCTGCCGCATGATGGTGGTTACAAATACGCGCTAACCGTAGTTGATGTTGCGAGTCGATACATACAAGCAGAATCGTTAAAAACAAAATCATCAATTGAAGTGGCTTCTGCGTTTGAAAGGATTTATCGAATATATCCTCTGCGCTGGCTGAATCTATTGCAAGTTGATCCTGATAAAGAATTTCATGGTGTGGTTCTATCAACGATGAAGAATCATAATACCGCGTTACGACTAGGGCATACTGCATTATATCGCGATCAGGCAATTGTTGAACGATTTAATCGGACGCTTGCTGAGCGGTTATTTGGATATCAATACGCGAAAGAATTCATTCAACGTGAACGATCCCGTGAATGGGTCAAGAGATTACCAGCTGTGATTACTGCACTGAATAACGAGATTACTCGAACAATCAACATGAAACCCAACATCGCAATTAAAAAGAAGTATATACCCGTACAACCGCAAAAAGATTTTTCAAAAGAACCAATTCTCGGTAATGTCACTGTGAGGTATTTATATGAACCAGGAGAGCTCGAAGGTGGTAAAAAAAGAGCTACTGATCCTATTTGGAGTGTCACGGTGCATAAAATATCCGACATAACACAATCAACGGGTAGACCAGCAATCTATAGACTGGATTCAACTGCTCCTCAGCGAGTATTTACTCGACAACAACTACAAATGATACCCGAGGATACTCAATTACCACCGCGTGGTCTTAACTAGCACCTCTTCGTCTATTGCATTCAAGACAGGTCAGCATCACATTATTTCTAGTATGACCTACGCTGCTATCTTTTCTGTCTACGGTAAATTGTCGAGGATCCGACCAGCACCAGCGCATTATACAATTGCAACTCGCGCAGTGATTATTCTGTTGTTGCTTCAGCGCGATTATTAATTCAGCATCAATATCAAATTCTCTATATTTTTTTTATCCTGTTGTTTATAACCAGATAGTTTTTTTCTGATTATATCATCGCTGACAATATCATTGATTGTAGTGTCGTTATCGTTTAAAACAACTCTTCGAAGTTGATTTATTCTTCGTACACTGGACACTGCGAGATAATCTAAATTCGACCACTCGATGTCATTATCCACTATCCAAACAATTGTGTCTGTGATAGTTAATCCCTGTGAAGAATGTATTGTTGCTGCATATCCTAGCGTCCATGGGGATTTATCAGCACGCAATGCATCTTCGACGACGCTGATATCAACCAGCACAATATCATTTAACACTAAATTCTGCTTTTCACGCTGTCCTGGAATATCAACTTCAATATTCTACTTTCGTGTATCCGAAGGCCTATAAAATAACGGTACTGGAAGTGTTGCAAATTTTTCTTTATGCGTTTCAAATAACTTCATCTGAAGTGTGTCTCTAGCTATCTTTCTACTTGCTACTATCAAATCGTTTGGTCTCCACGCTTCCCAAAAATCATTCATGGGAGTTTCCGAAATTATTTCACGCGCTATTTCACATTGAATTCTATCAGGTTGTAATCTGATTAGTTTTTTGAACTCGCGTAATTGTTCATCAAGTGCTCTATGATCAGTATTAATTTTTTCATAATAGTCTACGAAATTCTTTAGCCAATCATGTGGGGATAAACCGACAAATGGTGGTGGTTGGCCGTGATCGCCATGCATGACGACTTTTGTGTTCGCGTGCAATAACCAATCAAGAAATCTTTGTAATACATCTAATGACACCGTGCATATCTCATCCCAAATTATGACCCCGGGGACAGATTTCTCACCCATTCGATCAGGAGTCCATTCGTCACCTTTCCATCGAAAGAAGCTATGATAAGTGCAAGCATTCACCCCTCGTTGTTTCATCTCTCTGGTTAGTCTGTGTGTTGGTGTTAACACAATCATGTTTGTGAAATCCGTAGGATTTTCCCCACGAAATAACTCAATCACGCTAGTCGTCTTTCCTGACCCGCCACAACCGTTTAAATAAACTGTTTTATATCTACATACAGGATCAGATATCGGCGGTGCATTATATAGTTCTGATATTTTATCACCGCTCAAATATTTATCTTCAATCGTAACATCTGCTGATTTGGAGTAATCACACGGTATTTCCCGCTTAATTCTCCATGATCCCCAACTCTCGTCGGAATTTGTGAATTCAGCTACTGCGTTGCTGTGTTTCATGTCTCTGTAAAATGAATAAGTGGCCACTCTAACTGCGGTGTCAGGAAATCTATTTATCATCGAAAACAGATTGATAGAAGCATAAGCTAGCATAGATGCTCTCAAATGTGTATACTGAAGACTGCGTCCATCGCTGTAAGTAACAATTGTTCCCAATTTGGTTCCATCGGACAAGAAAGCGTCTTTACGATTGACATATTTATCCTTAGATGTTACATCCGCGATTATAAAATCGTATTCAACACTATCCATAATCAACCGTGAAGAATATCGTCCATTGTTGTATTTTCCATCTTGAGTGAATTTACCAATTATTCTTCTACCAAGATCTTTTGCGTCTTTGTTTCTGATTTCAAATAACAATTTGGACCAATTCATGATATATTCTTCGTCGAGATCGGGAAATTGTTTTCGTTGTTCGCTGATTATACTATCTAGATCAGGTTGTGGTGGTAACCAGACTTCAGTCTGTGCTCGATATGATATAATCGCTTCACTGACAATCAGCGATATCAACATGTTACAATCAATCATATACCGTAACAGCACTATTGGCATCCAATGTTTCGCAGACATGTGTCTACCAATCCAAATATAACAGCACGGATGTAACCCTGTAGCCAATTCAAATGATACCACACAAGCGAATCCGGTTCAATCAAAATGTGGCAGTGGTCCATTAATCGCAACGCGGGTCATCTCGTGTGTGGGATGTCCAAATCGTTTGAAATATTTAGCGGTTTCTCCATATCCGAGAAAACTCCCTGGGTAACACGCAACCATGTCAACCGAAATAATGGTTTCAGGGTTGTATTTTGTATTCCATAATCCGCCGTGGTTGTATTCGATGCAGCTTGATTTGATATCTGTGAGAAATTCAGTTCGTGTTGGTTTCCAGGAGTTTCTCTTTTTCGCAAAATGAGCTGCAACCGACGGAATTGTAAAGCAATTTGTTAGTAATTGTTCATCGTCGAAACTCTTCACGAAACTACTAGCTAGTTTTTTCATCTTGTCATGGAGAGCTTCAGTACGGTATAATTCTCCATTGGGTCTTGCAAATTGATTGAATCCACCCTCGGGGTTTTCAGCACTGTGAAGTAACCACACTGACACCGGATCGTTTTTACTTAATTGGTAAATAGCATCGAACAATTTTTTCTCAGAGGATTCTGGAGCGGAAAATTCTTCGGGTATATATTTTATTGTTCGTGTTCGCGGAAATATTGTTACCGCAGATGTCCATGCGTGTTCGTTATGATCAACAATTTTGATTGGAGCTCCTCTCGATTTATATTTCGATTCGTATAATACTTCTCCGGTTATCGTCGCTACCGATATTGGGAATTTTAGTATTCGTTCTAACTCTGCCACATTTTGAATTGTCGCACCACGCTGTTTCACTGTTAGTCCCCACTCGGTTATTTTTTTGCGTCTTAGATCAGTCAATTTGTTTCCCCGGGATGCGTTTGTGAAGTGTTCTAATATTCGTTCTGCTACACAATTCATTCTTGACGAAGTCGATGACGAAGTTGATGACGAAGTCATCAATGACAGTTTCATGGATTTTAGTTTTTCAATACTCGGTTTATCATTTAACAGATATATCCCATAAACAACTGCTGTTACAGGATAGGATCTCTCGTAGTACGGTTTGTCAATTCCAGTCAGAATTCCTGGTTTTGAATCTTGACTCACAACGACGGTTCTTTTATCCTTCAATATGGGTTCAAATTTATCCCTAATCCAATCTCCAGTGTCTGAACGAATAATGAATTTCACTCTAAAAAAATATCTTTTCCGCGTAAGATGTGAAATTATCACTGCTGCGCTTTCGTCGTTCATGGTAGCATCAACACTACCATGAATTCGAAATGTTGATCAACAATGAGATGCTCCATCGTGTTTGAATTCATGAAAACAGTCACTGATTTTACTTATCATAGTTTTATCACCTATTAGATTTTTTGGTGCTTTGGAGACTCTATCGAGATTAAATCTAGCATTTTTCCAAGGTTTAATTTTCGATAATCTCTCGAATTCCTTCATGTTATAATTAAATCAAATATTTAAATAGAGAATTTATAATATAATGAATCATTGCAAATGGCTTATGATTGGATCAACAACCGTGTGTAACAAATCATGCAGAAAGGAGTTCTGTGGGTATCATATGCAAAGCGTTCGACGCGGAAGCCTTGGTCCGATTCCATGTATAAGATGGGGAGTAGGGGTGCGAGGAATATCACAATTGTGTCTCGGTTGTGGTGGTAAACGATACAGAGAGTTGAAGCGTTATTATGATAAACGAATTAAGGATTCCATTAAAAACTCCACTAAGAATTCCATCAATGACTCTGACAGCGTCCTTGACTCTGTCAAGGACAAGGTCATTAGAACACCTCAAGATTACATTGAAAGATTTCCAAGTAGTGTTATCATTCATCCAAATAATAAATTAGACAAATAATAATATAGTATATAAATGAACCAAGAATTCCGACCACATACCGAGATTCCAAACTATGAGGCATCCAGTGATGGTATTGTTAGAAATCGTAGGCTGAAGAAGTCAGTTGGTGCTATGACTAATCAGGGGTATTTGGTGTTTGGCACCGGAAAGAAAACTTATCCTAATCACCGATTCGTCTTCGAGGTGTTTAATGGATTGATCAAAGATGGTCTTGTTATTGATCACATAAATAGGCTTAAGACTGATAATTCTTTGAATAATTTACGAGCTGTTACACAAAGTGAGAATACTGCATCTGGAAAAACTGGTACTTATAAATCAATTGGGAAGAGACCTGTGAAATCATTTAATACGGCAACTAACGAGGAGATAATATTTCAATCAATGACTGCAGCCGGTAGATATTTCGGTACTTGTGAACCCTCAGTACGAAGTGTTGCAGAGAATATAACCAAGACTGCGATTTCCAGAAGGAATGGACAAAAGATTCGATTTTCGTATGTCTAAATCATATTTTGCATTATTCTATATAACACCAAGGGAACTGCTGTTATATGAATTCCAAGAACTGTTATGATATGAATTCCAAGAACTGATGTTATATGAATTTCAAGAATTGATGTGATATAAATTCCATGAACTGTAATGATATGAATTCCAAGAACTGTTATGATATGAATTCCAAGAACTATTATGATATGAATTCCAAGAACTACTGTTACATGATCCTTCAGTAATATCAAGAACTGATATGACATGAATTCCAAGAACTACTGCGATATGAATTCAAAGAACTACTGTGATATGAATTCCAAGAACTGTTATGATATAAATTCCAAGAACTGTTATGATATGAATTCGAAGAACTGTTATGATATGAATTCCAAGAACTACTGCGATATGAATTCCAAGAACTACTGCGATATGAATTCCAAGAACTACTGCGATATGAATTCCAAGAACTACTGCGATATGAATTCCAAGAACTGATATGATATGACTTCCTGGAATTATTATATAAAATTCCACGAACTCCTGCGACATGATATGAATTTCTGGAATTATTATATATAATTCCAAGAACTGATATGATATAAATTCCAAGAATTGTTATGATATGAATTCCAAGAACTATTATGATATGGATTCCAAGAACTGATATGATATGAATTCCAAGAACTGTTATGATATGGATTCCAAGAACTATTATGATATGAATTCCAAGAACTGATGTTATATGGATTCCAAGAACTATTATGATATGAATTCCAAGAACTGATGTTATATGGATTCGAAGAACTATTATAATATGAATTCCAAGAACTGTTATGATATGAATTCCAAGAACTGTTATGATATGAATTCCAAGAACTGTTATGATATGAATTCCAAGAACTATTATGATATGAATTCCTGAATTGTTATGATATGAATTCCTGGAATTGTTATGATATGAATTCCTGGAATTGTTATGATATGAATTCCAAGAACTACCATGATATGATCCTTAAAAATTGACCTCAATTTTTTTTTGTATTAGAAATATGTATTATCATATATGAATTCTGAAAATATGAATAAGATTATAGCTGAAATTTCAAAATTGAAAAATCGAGAGATTAAACTGTCTGACAATTTGGACCCCGACCAAATTATGCCTGACTTTCAAGATATAGAATACGGTATTAACACTAACAAATATATGCTGCCAAAGAAGTATGCGCTAATAAAAAAAAATCCAGAATTCTATTCGGGACTCTTTTTTATTCTGTAGTGATGTAAGTGTGTTTGTCCCGTTATTTACTATCGTGGAAGGAATACGAAAAGAATTGGGGCGAGATTATGAATTGAAAAAGGAGGTTAATTCGAAGATTAGAAATATACGGGCGTTAATTGAACAAAACGAAAATCCCCTTTCGGACAGCGTTTTTAGTCAACAATAGCGATGAAATTATATACTGGCATTTATCAATGGATGTTTTACTACAAGAGTTGTAAAATATTTTTTTATTATTGAAAATTTCATAGTAAATACTTTTTTTGTCTGCGCTAGTGCTTTTTTGTCTGATTTTGGTGCTTTTTTTCTGATTTTAGTGGTTTTTTGTCCGCGCTGATGGTTTATCGACGCTTTTTTTAGTGGTCTCGGTCGGGTCAAATGCCCGATTTTGCATGGGATTTCCCGTAGACTTTTTCACTTAACGCTGAATTCGGCGCTTTTTTTGACGAAATTTAACAAAAATCAGCCACGGAACACCAAAATATCAATGTAGTCTCGATCGGGTCAAATGCCCAATTTTGCATGGGATTTCCCGTAGACTTTTTCACTTAACGCTGAATTCGACGCTTTCGAGATTCAAATTGGAAGATTGTTTACGATTTCAATAATGGTAAATGAAGCATTAACCACTCGATTGGCTCGTGAGCGACTAGATGCGATTAAAAAATATATACCCGTCCGTGATTCTGTCAGGAATAAACTGCAAGCTAGACAGAGTTTACAAACTGACTTTTCTGTGGGATCTGAAGAGTTGTTTAAACCAATAACCACAGCAACGAAGGGGGTAATATCAGCTACTGAGCGTGCTATATGTGGAGATATTCCCGAGACGGGGACAAGAAAAGAAAAGCCTCTTATTGGTGAACTTGAAAAAATACCAGCGGAAACTGGAAAAATAGCAAGGAGATCCAAACAAACCAAAAAATCCTTAAGAACACTTCCTGGTGATATAGTAACTGCTTCAAGACAAGAACGAGAACTTCGAAAAGAAATAGAACGATTAGGTAATATTGATATTAGATCCCCACAACCTGAACTCCAAGCACCACTTGCAGAAAAAGAAGAAACTGAACTACCAGGTGATATTGATATTATCCCACAACCACCTGAATTTCAACAACAAGAACAAAAGGTTAAAACAGAACGAAGAGATCTTACCCTTGAAAATATATTTACAAGTGATATGATAGATGATATTAAAAAAAGACTGATAAAGAGTTTGCTCAATTTATCGTTGATTCATTTCCAAAGGGTCAGCGAGAACAATATATGAAACAAGGATATGAAAATGCTATAACTAATAAGAATGATTGGAGAAAAAAATATATATTTGGCAAGAATCAGTAAGTCCTCACTACCACACAATGATGAAGGATTTAAGAAACTTAAAAAGTTGATACATCAAATAGAAAACCCACCGAGACCAGTTACACCTTTTGTATCCCAACCTCTCCAGGAAATATCAGAAGCTGATTCTGAAAATGGTGCGACTGGTACAACTAAAAATTTTGCAATTTTGATATTCTGGGACTGGAATTTCAGGTAGTGGTCTTATTCAATGTCCTGGTAATATTCTCGGTGATATAGCACGATTAGAGGTTCTCATTGAAGGGAAACGAGCCGGAAATAACTCGCCGGAAATAGTCAATGAAGCAGCTGATATCTGCATGCGGTTATTTCAAGGTGGAATCATAAACATTGCAACATATCGAGATTTCATTGATGAGTTAGTTGATTATCCTGCGGGTCACCATGGTTATCATAGTGATTAATCACCATGACTGAAAATCCTTTGGATTAGAAATCATTTCCACAGTAGATAAATATAATTTAAATAAGATTATCATACACTACAACCATGATAAACCAACCAGCGTCTACATAGTAAACTCGCGGTTTCCAGTTTATAAAACATACTATGGTGATGGTCTCGGTAATATCATTGCAGGGTTATTTGCAATAATGGCTCCAACAGTGGCACCGCTAGCAAAACAACTATCAATGAAAGCCATTGATGTTATTCGTGATAAGGGTATTAGCGCTGTTGGAGATCTTCCCCGAAAAGCATTTTCGGCCGCTCGGGATAAACTAACAGCGCTAGTTCGACGGCGAAAGAAACCGGGACCGTTACCATCTACAGCAGAAATGCCCGCGAGTGTTAGTAAAATAGTAAATAACGCAGTGGATCAGAAACTATCGTCGTTGATGACTCCGTCATACACCAGCGACCAAAGCAACATTGCAAATATGATAGCGGGAAGTGGCTTAAAACCACGGCGGGGTCGACGAAGACGATGAAAATCCGTAAGATTTTACGATTTAGATCTACGAATATAGAATAAAATGTTCAAACGATCACCTGATCCAGCGTTTGATATTGACGCCCCAGTGCGCAAAGATGATTCGGTACGTGATTATCAATTTTATGCCTATCACGCAATACAAGCATATATCCGATCAAGAATCGAACTTCAAGTTCATGATACCAGTAAATACTTTTTACCGTGTGAAGCGTTTATTGAAGTACAAGGAGAGATTTTAACAAGAAAATGATACAGCATATCCAGATGACATCCAAGTCGGTTTTGTTAACAATGGTATCATGGCGCTATTTGAAAGTGCAAGATATCTCATTGATGGAAAGGAGATTGAGTCGATAGAACGTGATGTTGATATGGCTAGCAAGATATTCCGACGATTATACAAGATCGGCATGTCCGTCTATGATGTTTGCAAAGGATGGTAAAAATACCACTGAAATAAAACCATTTACTATAAGACGACCAAAAAAGGTCAGCGCTGCTAATGATGATGCTGATGTCGAGGCTGTAGTTTTTGGTAGTAATCTCATCTACAACCTAGGAGCTGCAACACGTATGTCAATGTTGAAGGGGAGTCGTAGATAATTTTCATGCGCGATTCCACTTCATCATATATTCGGATTCTGCAGATGTGTCCGAAAAGTTATCTATGGGGTGAAGCATACAGTAGCACTCGTGCGAAAGGGTACTGACCATAACGCAATTTGGAGGATTTCAGCAGATGATGCAAATCCACTTGCTGATGCTGGTAAAGTCGTTTTAACAAAACTATCATTGTGGATGCCAGTGTTGACTCCATCAATCACCGCAGAAGGACGATTAATATCATTTATGGATCAAGGAGGAAAATCATTGATGAGTTGGCTAACGACTACTACAGATGTTAAACAGGACAGCGTTGATGATTTATTCACATGGAATCTGGCATCGCGACAAGGTGTTTCAGCGCCGCGTCATATATTTGTTGCGTTACAGGATACGACGCGATTAGACAATCAAACACGTAGCCATATGATATTTGATCAACTTGGATGTAAGGAAGTCTCGCTGAGAATAAACGGACAGCAGGAACCATCCGAGGATATACAACTTGATTACGATCCCAACGATATTGCGCGCGTGTATCACAGGTTGTTATCGGATATGGCGCGCGATCAAAATGTTGATACTGGTTTACAAATATCACAATATGATTTTAGTACTCTTTATCCCATCTATTATTTTTCGTTGGAACATCTTGATTTAACAAGACAATCCGTCATTGATATATACTTTAGAGCCCGTATAAAACGTCCGACTAATTCGGCGGGTACTGTTGTTCTTATCCCGAATTATAGAGTGGTTGCTGACATTCTCAGCGACAAATCAATGCTACTTGAAGGTGTTGGCGGAAGAATGAGAGTGATAGATGCACCAGTAGAAAACATGTAATTTGAAAATCCTTCGAATTTTTCCATTAGATCAATCTGTTAATTCATAATGAAATACAGTTATATTAGTGTTGCGTTAACTCCCGGTCAACTCAAGAAATTGCAATCGGAATCAGCTAAAAAATGCGGAACCACAATAACACTGAAACCCAATCAGATGACTGGTGGTCAGAATAAATTGTCGTTGACAACTCGTCAAGTAAAACACTTCAATTATGCTTTCAAAGATAAAAAAGGCGTTCAGATCACTCTCTCTGCAGCCGCGATCAGCGACATGAAAAAATCAGGTGGTATATTTCCGTTGTTAGCTGCTTTACCAGCATTGATTACCGCGGCTGCCCCAGCGGTGGCTAAAGCGGCGGCGTTAGGAGCCGTTGGTACCGCGGCAGGAATGGCACTAAAGAAAGCAACCGGGCGAGGATATAAAAAAAGGGAAAGGGTCTAAGACTACCAGGAACGGTTTATTAGTTGGAGAGTCTTTGATTCCAATGTCCAATTATGATTTACTCGATGCTGCTAAAACATTAGCCATAAAAAACTTCAGAGGTGTGTTTATGAAAGATCAGTTGCCGCGTATCCAAACAGCGTTGAAACCGGTATCATTAATCTCGATAACAGCACCGGACCCGGAACTCACTGGGTTGCATACGCAATTGATCCACGTGCAATCGTCTATTTTGATTCATCTGGATTAGCACCGCCGAAGGAATTTAACCGCTATATAAACTGCTTAAAAACTCTTCGTTGGTATTCTACGCTACCAACACAACAAATGTACGTCGTAAATGAATATATGAGTAATCGCCTTTTAGAGAGAGAAAGAGTTTTACAATAACATGATCATAATTTGGGGAAGACCTCTATCAACGCTGACGAAACCCTCCGCCGATGGCACTGCAACCGGTGATATAAAAAAAATAATCGTAGATAAAATCGCTGAGATGTTGAACTTAGCAAGTGTTGACCCCGGGGAAATAGTTGTATTTCAAGATCGTCAGAGTAAATTGAAATCTAGTAATGTTTCTCTGGTTGATATTTTAGTTAAACAACGAGACGCCACCGAAGGCACTATCGCGTTGTTTTCTGATCAGGGTAAATTGAAATCTAGTAATGTTTCCCTGGATGATATTTTAGTTAAACAACGAGACGCAACCGAAGTCACTATCGCGTTATTTTCCGATCAGGGTAAACTCAAACCGGGTGTACTTGTATCAACTATCTTGGAACGAATTAACAATATTGACAAACCGTTACTAGATTTCCTTGGTAATCCTCCAGTGACCACAACAAATCTTACATCGATGGAAGATTCTATGTTGGAACTAGCAACACTTCAAAGCAAATATGCAGATCACGTTGAAAAGTTTACATCATTTCGTAAAAATATCATCGAGAAATTCTTTGCAACCACGCTGGATAAAATTGATATAAAACTTCCTGATATTAAAAAATCCATCGATGAGATAAGAAACACCATCGAGGCAATCAGGGAAGATGCAACGAGGATGATAACAATTGTTGAAAAAATAAAAATCCCTCATGCGAAAACCAATAACGTAGCATACACGATCCAACACGGATCATTTGCGTGGACACCCACAAACAACAAATTAGATATCACTGCAACCGTCAAGGGTATTTATCGATTAACACTAGTGACACCAACTCAATTTAATATATCAGCGTCGAGCTCATCTGGGGTCAACAATATGATATCAACGATCATCGACAAGGATACAACTGAACAGTTCACGATAACATCAACTGATACAAATTTGGTTAGAATTTCGGTATCATGGTATGTGAAATTCGTAGCAGATTTGAGTAAACAACTTAATTGAAATCGTAAACTGATTTGAGAATAAAATGACAACGTCACAACAATATCGCTATGATCAAGTCAGAGAATTTCAAAATAGACTCAAAACTCTCACTGAGGAGTATCAAATAAAAAAAAAAAATACCGACGAAAAATCACCGTAATTGATGTTACCGTGTACTCGGTGAGTGGTGTAATCGCCGGAGCCGGAATTATACTATCTTCGGTGACAATGATTGCTCCGATAGCTGTTCCAATTTGCATATCCGCGGCGACAACAATTGCGGAAATAATTTCGATTATAACAAAAAAAATATCATCATGCAGGCAACGCAAACTGCAAGATTATTTAATTAAATTTCATGTTGTATCAACCGCGTATTCGCAATTATCCTCGTTGATATCGTCGTCGCTCGATGATACATTAATATCAGATAGTGAATTCTCAGTGATGGTAAGTATTTATGATTCCACGATATCAAAATTAGAAATACAACATGAATATAATAACAATGACAACACCGCAAGAACTACTTCAACGAATAGTGGAGAACACAAACCCAGTACAAACCAGCATGATCTCAATAACCTCAACGATATCCGATAGTAAGTTCTCAGTGATAGTAAGTACTTATGATTCCGCGATATCAAAATTAGAAATACAACATGAATATAATAACTATGATAACACCGCAGGAACTACTTCAACGAATAGTAAAGAATACCGAACCAGTTCAACAAATAACGGAAAATACTAAACCGATGAAGACCAGCATGATATCAATAACCTCAACGAATCCTGAATTTAGTGTGAATTTCCCGATTCCGATTCCCGTGAAAGAAATAGCGTTAGCAAAACTACGAATGTATCACAGTTGGCCTAATATCAGATCGGTAGCATTTTGCGGTCAACAACCGAATAATTCCTTGGTGTTTTCGAATAAAAATCGTGAAGACGGGACTCCAGACTGGAACGTTGTTTCAATACCAGCTGGGTCATACCAAATCGAACAAATCAATGCTGAATTTCAGCGTAGAATAAAATCAATTACTGGAGCAGCAGAATCAAAAATCGCTATAATGGTTCTCTAGCCGACGCTATCATCTGCCATCGAGATAAATTCACCTAGTTATGTCGTAGATATCTATCAGAGTTCAATAAGAACTATACCGGGATGGCCTGAAATCCCACCTCGACAAGTTAACATACCACCTGAATCGAAAAAATCTGATTATACCACCAACAGGATAAAATCTGATAATCCAGTAAAAAGCTATAGAGAATACAATAAGTGGGATTTTTTCGCTGGAATAATGGAAAATCGCATTGGTAGAATCACAACCCGACAGGATAAAATCGTTGATAATTTAATAGCGTTCAATGTCGACTTTTCGCTGTTGTTAATATCTCTTAAATCCGGTACTCTCACCCGAGATGAATCTATCAGCGTCGTAGAAACAGGTAACAAAATCATCTATGACATGGAAATATTTTATTTGAAAATTATTCAAGAGATATTAGCTGACGATAATCCTAAAAGGAGAACAGAGTTTGCGACAAGGTATGGTATAAACATAGAAGATATTCCAACATTCAAACTACACGAATATAACGCACTAGAACTAAAAAACTTCTCAGTGACACCATTGATGAAGGTTTCCAAAAAATCCATGACACATGGAAAAAAACAGCACCACAACCACAAACAACTATCCTGACATATAATAATGACCCAGACGGAGGCGGCAGGCATATCGCTCCGTTCAACGTGAATATAACCTCGGTGATAGCGCTAAATTTAGTATGTGATGTTATCGAAGGAAGCTATCAAATAAATCTCGAGCGATCAAATCAAGCTCAGCAGGGATATATTTTATATTCATTTGCACCAACAGCTCCTCTAGGATTTTTAATAATCGAGGATCTAACTAATCCAGTCTATATGCGATGTCATAATGATTCACTAACGAGAATTAATTTCAAACTCACTGATCAGTCCAATAATCTAATTGATTTACGCCGCGAAGTCTAACAAATTAGTCTGTTTGTGAAATCCTAAGGACTTTCATTGTTAACCCATAGCAGCAGAGGGGGTGAATTCCAACTACCATGGCGTTGACGAACAAACGTTGGTTAGCCTCGTCGACGCTTTTTTTTACCATTCGAGGAAGCCTCAGTTTGCCAAATAGACCCTTCTATTAAGCATTTACTAGGAAGCCTCAGTTTGTCAAATAGACCTTTCTATAAAATATTAACGAAAAGGAAGTCTAAAATACGCCTAAAAAGTTGGTCTGTTCACCCCCTCTGCTGCTCATTGCTAATCATGAAGCTGCTGTCGTCATGGCTAAATATATGTATAGAATATGTGATCAACACGTCCTCCGCGGATGTGATAATGCACACATGTCAATACAGCTTTTCTTTCTGAAGTTGTTATATTGTGACAACATGTATGTTAAGCATCACCAGTTTGTCGTCATAGTTACATAATCGTGTTAACAAATCGGATTCGGCAATTAGTAATGTTGACTTGAAAGACGTCAACTTGAACATGAAATTACGGCAGCTTAATGCGTTCTTAATTTTAACTTCACTTCCATGCTACTTCCATCGAATGAATTGTCTGTCGTCAGGACGAGATATTTCTTTTGGATATATGATCACGACGGTGCCATTTATCCCCAAACAGACAAGTTACCGATTGTAACATCCTTACATAAATAGACAGGAATGATTAGAAATGAACACGCTGTGCTTGACTTTGACATTTTGCTGCCACAGCATGACAACATAAGCTTTTTTATTGAGCCGTCCTTGCTACATAATGAAGTCAATGCGATGCATTTGGTAACTTGTCTTGCTGATGTAAAAGACATTTAGATCACATACGCGATTCCGTGTATTACCATGGCGAAGGCTGCTTAATACATTCATGGTATACAAGTTTATAAAACCGATGCCTGCTTTTAGTTAGAGAGATTTGCATACTACTGCTGCTGCTGCTACTACTACTACTACTACTACTACTACTACTACTACTAATAATAATAATAATAATAATAATACACTTTCTTTAATGAGATAACACATTTGGTCGTGCCTGACTCATCTGTCATGCGGTCCTCATTTATTGTAAATAATTTAGTTAAATAAACAATAACAACAAAACTAAACACCAAACACAAATCAAATACCCAAGACCATGCAAATAACAGAGATTTTCGTACACTAATTCAAAGATATTTAACATGAATGACTGAGTGACTATACTGGGAAACATATACACACATGAATAATATTCTATACACAAGTACATACATTGCGGCATACTTCTTAAAAATTGTATATATATATATATATATATATATGGACATATTATTTATGGATATAATAATAAAATTTTCTATTCAGAGCCTCTAATGTTTAATTCCATCTGGTGAAAAAAGATTTTCTTTATTCATATTTTAAAAGGAATTGGAATTACATATCCTCAGTGGACAGTAAATGAGCTTTCGTAATGATTGGGTTTCGGCCACGGAATTTTATGGTCGTTGTTACTCGTCAATCGGAGATTACGCTCTGTATTTGATGATCTTATTTCAATTAGGTTAGAGATATAATTTGGAGAAAGACCGTTGAAAGACTTGTATGTCATGATTCCTTTCAAGCATACGTTTTGTATAGGCAGCCATTGCAGACATGGAAAGGTAACATTCGAGGGAGTCATAATAATTATGTACAGATTTATATTTGAATAATTCATTCTTTTCATTTCCATTTTAAATTCAAACTACGTTTGCTAACTTCAATTACTCTGAGAATTTACAGGAAGTGATACTACAGTTATATCTTTTTAAGGACTCTGTAATGGATACACATTTTACGAGTTTTGGGGTGAATTCCATCTAGACCAGCTGATGTTGTTATGTCAAATGTATTGTGAATATCAAACGTGTCATTTATTGTTATTAAAGGAATGTTGAACCTAAATGATCGGGTACCCTGTCATTCAGGAATTTAGTGATGTTGTCTAAATTAGGATCTGTAAGATTAGACCTGTCAAGGGTTTGGGATATATTAGTAATATAAGTGATTCAGTTGGTTTGCAATATCAAGCTCATCAGCACACATAAAGCCATCAACTACAGTTAGACATGGAACTAGAGATGCATGTTTCGTTGAAGTTAATTTTCACAAGTGATTCCAGATGGATCAGTTATTGAAGTCTTAGGTGATGGATTCTTCGAAAATGGAGTGCGTGCGTTTTGCAATGAGTAATTTGACTGTGCTCCGTCATGATAGCAGTATCGTTTGCGTCGTGCTTCTACGAATTCATTGGTATACCATTCGGGTTGTTTTGGTCGTTTAATTGTTTTGATGTTGATGGGGGGCGTGTATATTTAGGACAGTAAAAAAGACAGTGGCTCCAAACAGACAAGTCCCAATCTGGGTTTATGTTAGGGAAAGTTATTATATCAAGTCTGATTCAAACGTGTTCTGATCTACTGTGTAATATTTAAAATTATTAATTAATTCCCCTAAATAATTTCCCCATAATTTCATTTTACAAAATCAATAAATCCCCTAGTTCGTGTTCATGGTGAGAAGTACCAACAACTATTTGAATGACATTCTCATTGACGATTAAATCGATCTGTTCAGTTTGTCTTTATCAATGTAACGTTCGATTCCTCATTTTCACTTTATTGTTTCGCATTTCATTCAGCATGCCTTCTTTCACTAATGGCTATATGCTTTAGGAAATTAACAGATTCTGTTTTCTCATCTAAAGACTTGCACACACACACACACACACACACACACACACGCACACGCGCATATATATATATATATATATATATATATATATATATATATATATATATATATATATATATATATATAATGTAAAAAAATGTCAATCTAGTACGTTATTGGCATGTACAAAAAAAGTGTAAATGCTTGTATATTATATACGACTAAACAGACGCAACAGACCTGTATCGCGGAGACTTACTTTTTCAATGGAACTAATACACACATTTAAATTACTTGCTTTAACCTTCAATCTGCTGTCAGTAGCAGAGCAAGGTATATGAATACTGATAGATGGAAGAATGTATAATGTATTGTGTATGGCATGGATTCTCCTTAATAACTTTTTATTTTATTCCTAATTTAATTGGATGGTGATATTTGTTTGGATATATAGTATTTCACATTATTACTTAGTTTTGTATTGGTTTCTTTCCTTCTCTAGATGTTTGGATTAGGTGCTGAGTTGTGGTTTTATTGTATTTGGAAATGAACTGCTCACTAATTTTTAATATTTAACAGGGACGACAAAAGTCCAACTACTACCAGAAGCATTCACAACTCCCTTAGGCGTACAGGTAGTGGGCCACAAAGAAAGTCATTTAAGGAGAAAAAGAGACTAGGCGGTAACTCGGGTAAGAGAACAGTCCCGACAGCAAGAAGATAGTGAAAATTTCATAACACACAAAATATACCTGAACAACTTATATGAACATTACTGAACAAGTTTCAATGTCTAAGACTGACAATAAGTTAAACCATGCAGCATGCAATATCGTATAAGAGTGTAAGTTTGTTTTGTTAACGCCAATGCTGTGTACCTACCCAATGATTACGGCATTGCGAATTTATTGCAACTGGCCGTCCATTGCATTGCGAGAAGGTGGGGAGCATTGGGCTTTAATGAAGAAAACAAATGTCAGGCAAACAAAAGCATAAAAAAAAAGAAAAAAATATTTTGCTCTGATGTGTACAAAGGTGAATTTTTTTTTATTATCCTATTAAAGGCATACAACCTAAGTAAAAACGAATGAAATTATATATTTCTTTTTTCAGTTCGATATTACTTATTTAGTTGAAAAATTGCGATTCAGGTTGTTACTGAGACCATAATCAGACTAGTATCGGAAATTTTTTGATAAAATACGCGATTTTTCATTATTGTCTGGCAGACAAAAATTCGCTATTTGCCACTCCTATATTCATGTGACCTCTACGTTGACCTCTCCCGAAGATTAAGAATTTTAGCCATGCGCAAACACGTGTTTACAAAAATAATGGCGTTCGCAACTATATCGAATGTGAAGACTTAGATTATAAAAGGAGGGGGGAAAAAATCTCTCTGAGCAAATTATGACAGCACACGCATATGTATTGGTGACCAGCATGAACGATGGAATAAAAAGAAGTCCACTTTGAGCCTGAAAACTAATCCAGAGGTCACCAAATTCTTGCTGGATAGGTGAGTCTCAATTTTGCAATGAACAGTCAAGTTTTTATACCGCTATTTTATTTCTGTATTGTTTATTCTTTATCAAAACTCACAAAATAACATATTTTATATAAACTGGCATTATTCAATTTAGCTTGAAATAAAATGTCATAGCCCTGCAACAATATCGCTAAAAGTTTGAAACCCGCATGTAAGCCATGACATATATATACTGCTGTTTTTGAGGCAACCAAAGGGGTATTTATGATCATCTTCATTTTCGCACGCAGCCATAAGACTTTATTTAGAGACAAGCAGTCACTAATGTTTTTTTTTTAAATAAAAATTATATATAATGTAAATGGTGATGACTGTAAATTAAAATAATGCAATACAGTTAAGTTCATTTTATGCATACTATTATTTGTAAAGTATATATAATTATTGTGTCTAATGAAACATTTATTTTCCCTTGCTATATTAGTTTTGAATGGCAGTGCAAGGAAAACATCAGAAACAGAGAGGAATGTCACAGAAGACATGGCAACAACTTCTATACCTGGGCCAAAAATTCATAGGATACAAATTCCTGCTGTGTCTGATATAACCACATCAGAATCAGATATGGTATCTGTGTAGGTATTGCTACATTTTATTAAATTTTTTGTATATTTACTTGTTTGCAAATATTTTGGCAGATGCACATCTAAAAAGACTAAGGAATATATGTATTACCTAGAAATGTATCATTCTATCTTATTTTCATATTTTGCAGTTGGTAAAGATTGTATATTTTGTTAAAATATGGTTTGTTTTATTTTGAATAATAGTTTTTTTGTAAATTTTTTGTTGGCAAATGTCTTTTTTGTTGTTGATATGTTCCTCATCATGCTGTTTGTATCTTAGTTAAATGGCCTCAAGGTAGCATAGACTTTTACTAAATGAGTCACCCCTTTAAATAAATAAATTATTATTATTATTATTATTATTATTATTATTATTATTATTATTTCTTGAAGCATTATCATTCCCATCATAATAACCAAGATAAATGATAATGCTTTCTTTTGATACAATACTAAAGATTTCCAAGTTCAACATTAGTATTTGCACATTTCAAAGTTTTATTTGAAAGGATTCAGTCTTGTCTGATGTTGAAAAACTTAAGGAGAAGGACAGTGCAATGATGGAAAAGTCTAAAAGTTTTATCAACCCATTTGAGAAAGCATACTAACAAAAATAATTGTGATACATACATAAAATGGGAATATTTGTGTTAAGCATACTAGAAAACAACCATTATGAGACATGCATGATATATGTAACTAAACTAAAAGTAATTGCATAATATATATATATATATATATATATATATATATATATATATATATATATATATATATATATATATATATATATATATATAAACATATATATATGGTATTGTATTTGTATTTGCGGATTGTATTTGTGTATGAACCAGAAAGTTGCTCCCACAAAAGCTTTCTTTGCTGTATATGAACATACAAGTTAAAAATGTGTAATTACAATATATTTTAAATATAGTATTGATGCATAATTGAAAAAATGAAGATATACTGGTTATCATAGTAAGAAAATGTATACATTGTATTATAAATAAAAACCACACTAAGGCCATAGTTATGGTTTGTCCGTTTAGTATACATGGAGAGGGCATGGGGGTTTACCCAAATGCATATGCTTGTATATGGGAGTGGGTGGTCTGCTGACAATGTATGTACACATATACCTCAATAGTAATTTGTCTAATATGTAACCTGCTTGACTGGGTTTTTTAGTGGACAATAGACAAACGTTTTAAAGTTACGCAGCTCATTTCTTTGATGCAGTCAGACATTCATCATTGGTGGACTATCTGTTATATTAAATACATAATATTGTTAATCCTTGATCTTTTCTGTGTGGATTAAATATGGGCTGTTCTACAGAATGAGGAGGGCAATCGCATGTACGCAGATGTGGGGTGTGTACAAAAAAAGTATGCATGTGTACAGGGAGAGAGGGGTCAAGCTTTGCCCGCTTTTGTGCACATGGCCATTGTTGGAATCAGATTTTGTTTCCGGATTTTTTACTTTTTTTACTTGCAATCTAATTCACACCGGTCTGAGCTATACACAGACAGGTGAACATTTGCAAAAGTAGGATAAATTTGGGATTGGAAGTAAAAAGTTTCCAGGAGAAAATTGATGGGTCAGAAGAATAAAAAACACCAACTTTTACCCTTTTGCAAATGCCGAATGATGTTTGTAGCACACCTAGGCATATATCTATGCAAAACAACCTTGGAAGCAAATGTATTTCGATGTATTCATAATTAGCCCACAAATGCGTTCCCTACCCTCATTTCAGGTGACAAGGAAAAAAAATTGTAAGGGTGGAATGAGTTGATTATTCTCTGCCTGTATAATGCTACTGTACATTGGCATTTTCATCAAAACAGATTTATGGGGATTTATAAATTTTAAATAGTTCTCTGCATCTGAATCTATTTATTTATTTTGCTTTGTTTCAGAAGTATAGTAGAACTGGAGAATTTCCAGAAGTTTGATTTTATTGTATGCCTCCAAAAGACATTCATATAAGCCATCAGCTTTCAGAGCTAGAAATCTGTCGGCAGCTCTTGATCATAACAATCATGTTGACAGAGATGTGATTGTAAACACAAATGGAACAATAAGGTAATAAACTTTATTCTTGTTTGTTAACGTAATAATTCATTTTTGTTAAAATATTAATGCTTTACCTGAAAGTTGATAAACCATCTGTTTGTGGTACAATTTAATTTTTTTTACAGAAGAAATGTTTTGAAATAAATTTCATAAACCAATTTTGGTTAGAATTAGTCTAATGTAATTAGACAATTATGTAAATAGTCTAAACATTTTTATGATATATGGGTAAGAGACAGGTTTGCTATATTGCCATTTTCATCTGTAGCAAAATGATTTGTTACACGTAATTTTATGCAGATTTTATTTGGACTTTTGAGAATTAAAAAAAATATAAAATGAACTTGTCAGCGAAATGTTTGCATTTTCTTGTCAGATACCAAAGGCCATTCAACAAAAAAAGGGAGAGATGGTCTGCAAACCCAAGAAAGCTGATCAACAGTACCTGTATATTCCGGAAATAATTATGAAAATATTGAAAATGAGGTTATATGATATAGTTGGCATGAACCAGCCAGTTATTTTGGACATAAATGATCCTAGGTGAATATCTGATGTACTTGCTCCAATACCACCAACACCTTCAGAAGAGATTGTTACAAAGCAGAAATTCCATTTTAAGTTAAAATGATTTAGGCATTTTAGTCGGGTAACATCTATTGATATCAAATTGTTATGGAGAGACTATTCTAGTGATTGTATGGTAACAAATGATCCCTACCAAGAACCCATATAGACTTTGAAGTCTTTCTTGAAGTGCCTACCATGAGCTAAAGTCCATCTTCTGTTTGATTTCCAAGTAGCAGTTTATCTTCAGACCATTGTTGATTATGTTCTTAAAGCTTTTAAAAACATGCATTTGAACTTTTCATACCCATTGCATTTATACTTGTCTTATGTATGTTTAGAATGAGGTAAATGCAGTGTATTTTGGCCATATGATGTATTAAAAAAAGCACAGCAGAGGCTATACATTGTAAATCATTTAATCTTATAGAATTAACAAGATTAAAATCATGTAATTACAAGTCTGTATTATTGCATAATAAAGTACCTTTTAATAATTTTATTTTCTAAATGTTTTGTGTAAAATTGCAGTCAGAAAGATTTCTAGCATACTTTGAAGCAGAACAAATGTACATTGGAGCAAATGACTTCAATCCATACTCTTCATTTTTATTTCATTGCTCCCTCTAAACATTACCGTACCTATCAATAGACAACACACTGAAGCATTAAAATTGATATGTTTCTGAACTGGACCCTTTTATCCAACAAACCCATCAAAGAACGTGTGGTGTGCCATGTGAATGCATCTTTATTTAACTACACTCTTTTTAGATTTATTTCAAACATCCAATATTAGGACTGCATATTTATGGTTTTATTATTTGCTTAAATACTGATATATATATATATATATATATATATATATATATATATATATATATATATATATATATATATATATATATGTATGTATGTATGTATGTATGTATGTATGTATGTATGTATGCATGCATGTATGTATGTATGTTTTTTCATGAAAATGAATTACATCAGAAACAGCATTGAGCTTAACAACATTGTTTCGAATTCCACAACATAGTATTGTCCCATATTTCTGACTACATTATTAAATATTTAAGCTAAATCTTCTGACACAAAATATTTAGACTTTGTTTTAATTAAATTATATATTTTCCTGAATTTATTTGCCCAATTTTTTAAAAATACAATGTAATGAAGTGGTTTATCACAGGTGCATGAATGTCTGCCATTACAGGTTCACGTACAGTTTCAAACTGATTTTATAAAGAAAATAATGCTGTTAACTTCTGTTTAAAAGACAAAAGTAGAAATAAATTAGAAATTATCTTCACTGATTATATTTGTTAACAACAAATTACTATTGACATACTGGTGTTGACCGTTCCAGTGGCCTAGTGGCAAGAGCATCCACCTCAGATGCAAGAGGTTATGGAGGCCTTGATCCATGGCCAAGTCATACCAAAGACATAAAAATGGTATTAACAGCTGCCTCATTTGGTGCTTAGCATTAAGAGGTTAGTGTATGGACTGGTCGTCCTACTGTCAGGATAATGTAACTGGGTGGGATGGCATGCTACATGTCTGCGGCATGATGCCTCAGTGCTAGACATCACTATAAACTGCCACACTGCAAGCATCATAGCAATATGACTGAAAAAATTGTTCAAGGTATGTTACAAATCCAAATCACACACACTGTTACAATTTTGAAACAGAATTTGGTATAGTTTTATCACTGTACAGTAGGCCCACTTTCATGAACTCTAGCAGTGATATATTGCTGCAAACATGGTTAATGGTCAGTGTGCAATTTAAACACCCCTGTGAATGTGTAAGAGTTTGTTTGTCTGCGTAGACTAATTGGTATCATCACTGCATAAATACATTTAGCCTTGGGTTACAACACTGCCAGGACTTATTGGGTACATCAAGGAAGGCATAAAGTACAACCAGTCATTTTACATCTGAAAAATCAAGAGGGCAACGTTTTTTCGCCTGGTAGCATGACCCCTGCATTCCTGAATTCGATATGTATATCTGAGCCAGTTTTGCACTGTACTTGGTACATTATATATACTTTTCAGTGTGTGTGTGTGTGTGTGTGTGTGTGTGTGTGTGTGTGTGTGTGAGTACCTAGCTACCCTACGTTTGAAAGGAAATGCAATAGGAAACATACATGGGGGTGGGGGTGGGCTTAATTTCAATATTTGTTTCTGTGCAGTTGTTTGTTTAGGTGATGTACTAAAGTTTGGCATTGAGTAAATGGTAATCGCTTGTGTCAAAAGCATAGAAACCAAGCACATGATACTAAAACATCAATGTAATTTCTATAAAACTGTCTAGTATTTTGCAATGGTATAGTTAGTTAGTTTAATTAAAGTCGTTTTCGCCCATGTGGGCATGTACGACTGGTTAATTCCCTGTTTGGGGATAATTAATTATTTCGGGGGGAAGGAATCGTGCCTCATCCCCCACGCATTAATGCACTCATTTGAGTGCTTTTTAATTAGTCGACATGTCGTGGCACCATAAGTGCCAAACGACCTGTATGGAAGACTGCATGAGTGGGAATAGACCCAGCACGCACTCATGATAATCGATATTAGAATTGCCTGTCAGCTACGTTATAAGACGTCTCATTGGATTGTTGCCTTTTATGACGTCACCCCGGTTCCGTGATTACACGCTCATCGGGGCACCTGATTTAGACGAGTGGGAATCGGCCCACACACTCGTCTGTTTGTCCGTGTTGTCAGAGGGAAAGGAGGAAAGGAAGTCGACAGGGAGGCGCTGTAGTCAACTAGATGGCTGCTGAATGATAATATCAAATTAATCCCAGTTGTATATTTTTGTATTATTGGGTTCCCTAATACCAATTATGTGTAAGCCACAATCGTAATTAGAATCACGCATCAAATAGTAAGACAAATTTTCTAACGCTTATCTTTCAAACTAATCTAGTACAAAGTGTACACGAGTAATTCCCTAATTATCTATAACTAATGGTCAAATGACCAATACAATGAGTTTCGTCAATATTAGGTAATGTGAGTAGAACATTTTGAACGGTATCCAAAAAGATCAAATTTGGTGTGATTGGTTTATCGAATTGGGATTCCAAGCCAAATTGGAATCCCTTGAGATAATGAGGCAATATAGCCCTTAAAAAGGCTTTATGTGGCTAGTTGAAGGTTCCGCGGCGATCTTCCTCTTTTTGACATTCTGCCGCACTCCGACGTTCTTCACGAGTCTGTGCTGGGAATGCCTCAAATCCGTGCACTTGAGAGAGATATACATCAGTTTCTACCAGGGTGGAAATGGAATGAAATTGCCACGCCTGTTGATAGTATTGATTGAGTGTTCTCACTGCAAACTGCCACTGTTGCGGTCTCGGTTTTCTTGTTTTGAGTGTTCTCCAGGCCATGTACTTGACGGCGTTGATTTAGTTGCCTGCCTTTTTGTACTTTCCAACGATTCAGTGAGTCCCATGAGATGAATTTTTTGTATCATGGGGTCGAATTCCTCATCTTCAATTTCCTCAGTAGCCTCTTGTTCTTCTTCTCTATTTTCAGTGAACAGAGCAGATAGCAAGACATCAGTAATGGAACTAGCGTTGGATATTATACCAGACTAAGCATTGAATGCACTTAGGGGCCTTGGCCTCAACGTCGCATCAGGCTGGAGCATTCGTGCACAGGCGAACAGAACAACTCTCCTGTTAATATGGGAAAAGAATTAATTAGAATTAGGCCAAGGAATCCACGCGGTGGTAAACATGTGCAGCGGCAGAGGGAGCAATCGTTTTTGCAGACCCAGCAAGCTAGTAGACCATCAGCGCAGATTCAACAAGTGAACAAACTACAGCAGTCAACTGAGCCAATACATAAAACAACATCAGTTATTGGAGAAGAACTCCAAGAGGCCAGGCCAATTGTTATGACTGCCCAGGCAAGACCCGACCACGTTCTGGGGAGAACACCAATACGACCACCATTACAACAACAGCAACAACATTCACAGACTTCGGAGCTATATGCGAGCATGGTAGCCCATACTCCAAAATAAAAAACTCCACCAAAAAGGCCTACAAATAACATAGAGGTTCAAACCAACATATCGATGGTATCCATCAGAGAACACCATCGAAAATGTAATGAAGAAGCAGCAGCAGCACAACAACAACAAACCTCAGTAGAGAAAGACCTGGAAGTTTCGTCCTCTAGTGGAGGGGAAGGGGAGGAGGAAGAAACACACACTGAAAAATTTGCAGTGGTATGACTGTAATCAATCTTTTAAAGTATTGGTACTCTATTTCTCATATAAAAGTCTCTGGGAGACAAAGAAAAAGGAAGAACGGAGGCAGAAGTTAGACGGACTGGAGGGAATTGGACTATCAGTCCAGAGAAAAATCATACAGATGAGTAGGAACACAGGACAGGAAGAAAATCGATTACACCAAGTATGTGCTAGGACAAAATGTCCGCGGACAAAATGGCACGGACAAAATGTCCGCGGTCCAAAAATTTGCGGAAAAAATATAAGATGGAAAAAACAATGAAAAAAGTCACTAATCTATTTATTCAAATTTAGTCTAACTGTATTATAATAATTATATCTAGCCTATTTAATAAATAATGAAGTCAAACAACATTAATGTTTAAAACACGTGCAATGTCTCCTAAATATGTGATTGGATCTCGGTTGTTGTAGTCGGTCAGCATAGTGTGCAACGCCTCGTTGACGCGGATGTATGTTTTCTTTTTCTTCCCAGCCGTTGTTTCTAGTTCCAATTGATGACGAAGAAGTTGGGTGCTATGTTGTTCCTGTCATAGTTTCCGTGCAAGTTTGGTCGTGGTCGGATGCGTAAAACCGACAACATTGTTGAATGCATTGTGCCAATCCTCGATTGCGTTGTTGCTGCGAGGCAGGTTGTCGATTACTCTAGAAAATTGACTCCAAAGTTGAATTGAGAATCTGGGTGACCATCTTCTTGCTCTTCTTAATCTACCAATGAAGTTATCTTCCACGTAATCACAGATAACATCTATGTCACGGTAAGCTGGATCTTCGAGTAAATGTTCAAACAAATCAATAACATCCTGTGGTGGAACGAATGCCAGAGCAAGAAGTCGTTTGACGAGAAGTGCGAAATCCGGTCCATTTCTGTAACGTTCCGAGAATCTTTCCTCTTGCAATTTCCTCCGAACGCATTGACCGAAGTGAAACATGCATCCGGTGATTGTTGCTGCCGGGAATGTGTTCTGGAATGCTCTAATTGCTGCTACTTCGAAATCAACCATAATTGAATCTGGATTCAGACCTGCTTTTAATATCAGAATTTCCTGAAGCAGATGTTGATATGCTTCTTCTGTTCTTGAAGATAGTAATGCATATACTACCGGGAAAACTTCGCCATTAATAAAACCATGAATCGTGTATAGTTGGTCATATCCATTTGGACTCACTCGAAATGTTCCATCTGCAAACCAGTGCTGACATCTGGAAAGGAATTCCAAATCATCATCAGCTGCGAAGATGATCATGTCGTCTCTCCTAATACGGATGAAAGGTATGTTGCTCTGCGTCAAAGAATATCTCATGATGTCATCTTGATCGTTTGGTCGTACCTTCTGACGATGTCGTCGTACATCTCGTGCCAATGTTGTTCGTTTTGGAAGTATATGCGCTGCTTAAACTGGAACAGTCATCAATTCATTCTGAACAATTGGTCGTGTTGTTTCTTAAGTTGTTTCACCTTTCCTTTTCATGTCGGCTCGTGTTCTTTCGATCTCTAGTTGACCATGAGTTACCGTGTGGATGTGAGTTGCAACTTCATGGACAATTTCATCATCTTTTGTGTGCACTCGCCCTGTGCACGTTCTTTTTTCACAGCGCCAAAGGCTTTTTCCATCATTACTCGCCGAATGCTTCGTAAAAAAGTAACCTTGAACGATAAGCTTACGATTTCCTTTCTGTGATGTAACGAATTATAACATTGTGGTAATATTTTAAATTTTAGTTTCTGGAAGTGTTTATATATAGTGTAACGATATTCATGGGGCAAGCCCAAAATTTGAAATCCAGCTCATGCTCCAATTACAGCTTTAGCAATTAATTTATTAAGGCGACACAAATAGTCATCTGGTAAAGTTAATTTTAATTTGCATAGCTGTGTTTTTAATTTGAGGCCAATACGTACTCAACTGGCTAAAAGCAAACATGCTTTGGCACAAAACACTGACCGCGCCGCGACGAGATAGGTAATTAAAATGAGAGGAAATGACGGCGCTGAGATAAAGTAGAGTAGATAACGATGAAGAGGAAAAAAAGACAAAACGAATATTGGTTTCATTAATACTGTTTTCAATGGTTAGTTCCCCTTGATTATTCACGGAAGAATGTTTTTTTTCCGGAATTTTTGTCCCTGCTATTTTGTCTGTGCCATTTTGTCCATGCCATTATGTCAACTGACATTTTGTCCACATGACATTTTGTCCGTGCCATTTTGTCCGGCCACCCACCAAGTCAGATTATGAAATAGGCCATATTTTGATCGAGTTAAAGACGAGTAATAAGGTTTTAATTTGAATTTTATTTAAGAGATGACTGTTATTTCATGATATTAAATTGTTGTTTTTTTGACTTTCACATTTTGTGTATTCATTAATTTAACTGTTGGCACCACTGACTGGGGGCTCTGAGCATTGCATCTATCACTACTTCAGTTCCTCACAAAAACAAGCCGGGGAAGGGGGAGTTCTTTTGTAATAATTTTAATATTATTGGGAGCACCCCACCCAACCTAAATAACATGGAAAACCTCTATATATGCCATAATTATTCTTAGATGATATCCTTCAGTTTTGTATGCCTGTCTGTAATCTTGAATTCAAGTTGTGTCTGTACATGCACATTTGTACTTTATACAAGTTTAGTACATTTCATAATATAAAACAGTTAGTTTTACATTGTATGCAGTTGTGTATATTCATCTGGGTATTCATATAAAGGTTATAATTATTTCTATAGTAAATGAACACATTTTAAAAAAAAAATGAAAATTTAATGCTTTTAATTGGTATCAAGTATATTTGATTTAGTTGTAATAAGATGGCTGATGATGCACATATGTGATATAAGCATTCAAGGTTGCTTTTGATGAACTAGTATTTTAGTTTTTAAAACCTTATTCTGTTTCCAGAGCCATTTTGTTTTACATGTAATTGAAATTAATGAGCAGTACCTGGATAGAATAGTATCCTAGTGTTTGTAGTTCTGTCGATATTTACAAGCCAATCTGTTTTCATGAAACATTGCAACAAGTTTTGCTTTCTCAACTCAATATGAATATGCGTTATTTATCATTTAACTTAAAGTGTCACTGTATATGCACGATTAAAATCATGTTCACCAGTGTACTTTTATTCTTTACATCCTTTGCATCCCAAGACAATGCTAGTCAACTTCAATTCATCCTATGTTTTTAATAAATAGTCTCCTCACAGATGCTTTCAAAACATAGCCATACATATAATCATTCTTTAGTTGGTAGGTAGCTACAACAAGATGCATACTACAAAATAAATGCTTTTTACAACTTAATATCAACATAAATTATATTATTCACACATATATTTGGATAGATCACCCAAGTCTTCCTTGCGTAAAGCCATGGTACTGACCAAAATTATTTATCCATTATATGCCATACACAACAGCTGGGAATGACATTTCTGTAGCCAGTACTTAGGTATCCGTTAAGTCCATAAAATAAACTACCTATTAGCAGTATGCCTTTCCCCCGGTTGTAATCATTATCTTCTTCTGCTGCCAGGGCATCTTGCATATACCTCTGTGCAACAAGGAGCACGACTTCATCAAAAAGAACCGGGTCAAAGTCCTGCAGACATTTTTATAAAAGTGTCAGTAAAAAAATATCCCAAATAAAATAAATGCATTGAATGTTATGTTGGAAAATATTTTTTTTTGTGTTACGCAATGAAGCAAACGTGTAAATATACAAACAAATGCGCAAATCACATCGACTATCGGATACGTGACTCGTGAGCGTGAGGTGGTAATGCAAATGCACAAGAAAATCAACTTTATTCTGAGCCAAAGAAGCGACTTTAGCGAGACCTTTTAATAGCAGTTCTGATTACAGTGATACAAATTATCATATTTTTAGTTGGTTTATCTTACAGCGTAATGCAATCTCACAAACACGACAAGTAAACAATTTCAAGAATGGCCCCTTAAAAGAACCTCTTATTGTCAGGATTTTCCATCATATTTGTTGACGCGCGTCATGTGACACTGCGACTTTGGAGTATATCGGTAAATTCCGTTTTTGCATAATTAATTAGCAATCCGTACAGAAAATCGTTATATTTTCATTGATTAAACTTTTAGTTGTACATTTTTAGAAACTGAATGATCTGTAATTATTCATTATTTCTACTATACTTTTCATAATATCATGCATTTGCAAGAATAAAAAAGTCAAAAATCTTAGGTTGTATGCCGTTAAATAGCGAAAATGAAAGCAAAAGTTAGAGAAAAGGTACAGAAAGAAAGAAAGAAAGAAAGAAAGAAAGAAAGAAAGAAAGAAAGAATAATGCTGAAGAAAATCTCCAGGACGAATCCCTCCATTATATGGTCGGTCCAGTGTTATATTAAAAAGATAGTGAATTTATTCTTAATGCTTTATCGATTGTTTCAAATGCATGTACATTTCTTCAAATCTGAAGGTATCCTAATTGATCAAAAGAATGTACGGCGATCCAAACGAAGAAAAACAAGATGGATGAAGAAAAAGACATCGGTCTGTGACACTTTATTCAAGTTTTCTTGCATTAATATCATCATAAAGACTGTAAAAGATCGAGCAGTTTTTAAAATAAATAATAATAATAGACCAGTCTTTTTGGGGGTTTGTTTTTCGTGGGGTAAAAAAAAAAACAATACACAAACAACTGCGTGTTTTTGAGTTATTGGCTTCGGAAGGTTTAACATTCGATTTCTTTATTACAGATGCAGCGTACGAGAAACTCTATCCGCACGTGCAGAATATGCAAACGGAAGTAGAAGGTGCCAAAGCATCGATCAAGCAGCTCGAAAAGAGAGTGTTAAAGATTGGACAAGACGTATCTTCGATAGATCGCAACATAAAGGAATTAATGAAAATGGTATCATCTTCTTCACCTAGGTTTTCGCCGGAGGAAACTATGCCGTCGACACCGTACACACCTATTTCAAGACCGGTTTTCACATTCGATCCGTCATGCAGTGAGGATGCGCTTTCCGTGGGGAGAATGTTAAAATGTGACCAGTGTTCTTATTCAACTGCCTCTAGTTTTCAGTCCGTCAATGAAATTAGCAATAGACCTCAACGATCGTTGCTTCTGGGAACATCCCGGAAACAGGACGTAAATGAAAACATTCTTTCTCCACGGAAGCCCCCTGATATTCGATTGAACAAAAGCAGTGATGCTTTACTTTCTTTGGGTGGAGATAAATCACTAAAGCCGCACGAACCGCTAATTAGGCGCCACAGTGACGGACCCGTTGAAAGAAAGCAGACGGCACAGAGCAGAGATCCATTTGAAGTACAAAACGAACAGGAATCAAAACAACAAAGTAGTTGTGGTGTAGTGGCGCCATATCAGGAGATGCTTACTCTTGGACAAGAATTCATTGTAGCAGGTGATTACGCTGAAAAGCCGATACGGCTGAGTGAAATTCATTCGAATGGATGTATTGGAAACATGAGCAGCGTAAACCATCCAACCTTTCACAACAGGGCAGAGACAACGTTTGAGACTGGTGGAGGTACTGAGACCATAGAAATTATTACTTCCCCACAGTCTGTGACCCATGTACATAAAAGGTTGGACGGTATGATTCTAAGAACGACTGACTTGTAATCTTTGGAATCTTTACAGCAGCATTGTCATCCATTATTGTGAATGTTCAGTAACTACAATGACGTGGGTTTAAAGTTTCCCCTTGCTTGGACCAATGTATATAACAGTATGTGTCAGATGTCTTGAAAATAGAGGCATAAGAATTGCCATAAATTCTTAATAGAACCTTGACGCTAAATTATGATCGTAGTTGGGAATATGACTGTTAATTTTTTTCACACCTCAACGTACAAATGCATGCATACTCCATTTTCATTTTTTTAAAATTTGTTTGGGGGTGGATTCTGGTTGTAATATTTGAAAATAGAGGAGAAACAATAATTTTGAAAAAGAGATATATAACAATGACGTCATAATATTGTAGATTATGCTTTATCTGACCTTCTTAAAGACGCAATGGTATCATATGCAGTATACCGTACTATCACCTTATTCTTTATATTACATGGACCTTTAAGTAAATTTCCAGATTTTTTTTAATGTTATGCTTGCGACATATTTGTATTAGTTTTTCGCAGTTTGAATGTGTTTTACACTAAGCCATACATCGTGTTGTAACGCATTATGGACTCAGATATTACAAGGAAATATTGTTGATGGGCTAACATAAATAGGACAAATTGTATGGTTTGATTTTTTTTATTCATTATACGTAAACATAAAACTGTTAGAATAAAAATTATGTCCATCTGGCGTGATTGAAAAGTATTTCGTATGAATCAGGTTATATTAAGTATCAACAAATCCGGCAAATTACTTACCGTAAGAAGATAAACGCCTACACAATATACCTTTGAAGTAAATTCTAAATAGTCGCTAATTAATTATGATACTTTTGTATGTTTACTACAGTACTAACTAAAGTCATCAAACATTAATATTAGATTGCAGTATGAAATGATTCAATACATCATACCGTATAAACTAATCGCGAAGAGCACAAATTTCCTTCATAGCACAATACGTCGGCAGATCTCGGTTGGCACTATTTAATTAAAGACATAATTATAAATAATAGCATAGATCGAGATAATCCAGTGCGATATGCATCGATCATCAGATCTGGGGATTCTTCTAGATATTTAGATGAGTGGTATACATAAGCAAGTACGGTGCTAATTTCCGGTATTATAGAAATCCATTGTATGATGTTGCTGACAGTTTGATCACATAACATTAATTAAAAAGTTTCAAAATCATCCAATTACCAATTGTCTTTCAGTTAGGGTTACATTGTTTTCCACGTTCGTTAGAATGTCTATTTAATGTTATATTTTGTGTATCATACGTTCCCTTTTTGTTGGATTTTTAAACCTCAACTAATGGAAAGAAAATAAAAACAGCATGAAATATAACAAAGAAGTTATAAATGAATATGAATCAACAATTTGTAAAACTATCATACATTAGGCAAGCGATCAGTATTTTATTAATACTGCCAAGTTGAAGAAAAAGATAAATAAATATAAGTTATCCTTTTTTGCATGTTTTAATTTTTGTTAGGAAAGTTGATTATTTGTTGTTACACTGACATAATGTCATGCTCATTACCCCATAAAGTTAAAACATTACTGGAATAAAATATATAGGTAAAAGGCCTGTAAAATATAGTGTTCTCTCTTGGGAATTAAATATATAGGTAAAAGGCCTGTAAAATAGTGTTCTCTCTTAGAATTAAATTTATCGGTAAATTGCCTGTAAAATATAGTGTTATCTCTTGGAAAAAAATATATAGGTAAAAGGCCTGTAAAATATAGTGTTCTCCCTAAGAATAAATATATAGGTAAAAGGCCTGTAAAATAAAGTGTTCTCTCTTGGAATAAAATTTTCAGCGAAAGAAAATAGAGAAGGATATTATTTTTTCTCCATAAGTTAAGGACTTAGTGATAGAGTGTATTTTCTCTTGCAATTAAGTGTTGATCTGAAGCGGGTATAAGTGTTGATATTCATTAATCTATACTGATGCTGAAACAAATGTTTGATGTTTATGAAAGTACCCTTTATATTGACACTCAATTGAGATGCTTTGTATACTTTTACAGATACACGATACATCATGACAATATTTAGATGGAATACACACACACACACACACACACACACACACACACACACACATACATATATATATATATATATATATATATATATATATATATATATATATATATATATATATATATATATATATATATATATATATTTATACAGTGAGAGAGAGAGCGGACGAGTGACAGGCCGACAGACACACAGATAGATAGATAGATAGATAGATAGATAGATAGATAGATAGATAGATAGATAGATAGATACTCTCGTATTATGTATTTAGAAAGGAATGTAGATTATTAGGTTAGTGAGTAAATTCACACACACACACACACACATACATATATATATATATATATATATATATATATATATATATATATATATATATATATATATATATATACTCGTGTGATGTCTTTCACACCATCCTTGTCTTCTTGCCGTTGTTCGTGCCCTTCACCAACAATATTCTTATTGTCACAAAGTCACAACGTTTTTTTTTATTTTAACAACTTTTTCTATGTAACATTTGGAATACTTTTGTTAAGAACGCTGTCGGTTTTTATCTTACATAAACACCTTAGTCTTTATAACACCTACCTGTCAATATTATATGCCACAAAATGTTTAACAAATTTGCTATCGTTATTGATTGTATATTTATGTAACCAAAGCTTGTTTAAACCATCCATTGTGAATGTGATAACTAGTTTATCTCTTGTCTGGAAGTATGGCAGAGTGAATACATGACAAAAGCGTTATGTCATTTTACGATATAACTTTGATTGTTAATATTTACTTGAATTTGTATGTGATTAATTACATAATGTATACATGCAGAACCGAGTAAATACATGTTGGAAAAAGTTATCGTTGAGTGAATTTACTATTTACCTTTACTGTTTAAATTTACTTGAACATTTATAAATAAAAGTTTCAATCGTTACTGTTTCGACTGGAGTTTTTCATTGAAAAGTGATTAAGAAATACCTCACTTTACGGTGATGGTATAATTTCATATGTCTGAATGGGCTTGATGGCAAAGACACATAGAGAGATGTGTTACATAGTTTGAAAGGCGCATGATACGGGTACATTTGATATAGTAATACATATTTATCGAGACGAGGTACATACTCAAATACATCTTCGAAGATTATTTATTACATTGGTTATACGGTGTATCGTACGAGGAGCAGAGAGGGCGAACATACTATTTGTTTGAGAGTCCATTTACCAAAAAATCAGATTCATATAAAAATTAAAAATACAAGCGTAATAACGTGAAACACAAGCCTCTAATCAAAACCGAAAGTTTCTCTAATTGGGATTTTCGAATTTATATATGCGTTCGTTTACCTTTCGGACACTCACTGTTGGTAGGGCCCTCTATGCTGCTGTAGTGTGTGAGTAATTAAATCTTTATTATATCAATAATGGAATCTTATACTGCTCGATTAGCTTGAGAGCGACCACAAGCAATTAAGAAATATCTCCCCGTCCGTGATTATGTTAAACAAAAATTAAAAGCGCGTAAGGTGTCTCATGTGGAATTTGCAGTATGTGTAGAACAATTATTTAAACCGGTTGCCAAGGTCACCAAAGGAATTACAGAGGCTACCTAAAGGTCTTCTTCCAACGTTGGAAATTAAGATACATGAGCGTCATACTCGAATCGCAACTTTGACAAATTATCCATGGAGGTTTTTATCTCCGTGAGTTTCGGTTTGGTCACTGGCGGATTTCCAAAGAAATCTAACAGAGATTTGTCAATACTGTCAATTATATTTATTTGTAATTCAGAAAACCGATCGAATTTAATTATATGGTCGTCGTATTCATTGTGTAGTTTTTTTTAATAGTTCTAAATTGTTAATTCTATCCACAATAGTTGAAACAAGTACACCTGGTTTGAGTTTACCCTGATCGGAAAACAACGTATCTTCTACTGCGTCGCGTTGTTTAACTAAACTATCATCAAGGGAAACATTACTAGTTTTCAATTTACCCTGACTGTAACGTAGTCGAGCCGACCCTTTGAGACCGGGCAGGGTTTTAGAGAAACAAAAAACACTTTCGGGGAAAACAATGATTATATTAAACACAGGTACTAATGATGTGATAACAACACAGAAAGGCATATAAAGTAAACATAAAACATATATGAAATAGAAGTTGACTACTACGTCAAATTCAGGTTGTCAAAAGAAATAGCAAATCCATATAAATTTCATGCATAGAAATGACTCTTGTATACTTTCATATAAACACTTATGTAGTCAAAACACTACTATTATAAATTATATGTAGTCAACACACTACTTGTTGTATTGCACACGTAGTCAAACACTACTATTATAAATTATATATAGTCAATACACTACTTGTCGTGTTTCACACGTAGTCAAACACTACTATTGTAAATCATATGTAGTCAATACACTACTTGTGTTTCACACATAGTCAAACACTACTATTGTAAATCATATGTAGTCAATACACTACTTGTTGTGTTTCACACATAGTCAAACACTACTTCACTAAATACAAGTTGACACGGACTTCTCTCCCTGGCACGGTCGCTTTCCCCTCCACATTTGTACCCGTACGTCGGAACTATAATGGTGGGTCATAGAAACATTGACACGCCAGACTTCATGGAATTCATAAACCCATCTGGCTGCTCATCACCGTCGAGCCAACTCTTTGGCTCTAAATCACACTGGCATCTGCCCGATAGCTGAAGTTGTCTAGAGCTTCCCTCTAATGTTCACTATACATCTTGATCATGGTCGATTATGCAACCAGGTACCTGGAAGCCGTCGCTCTACTATATATCGAAACTAAGCGAGTGGCCGAAGCCTTAGTGGAAATGTTCAGTAGGCTAGGGATACCGGAAGAGATTCTGACAGACTGTGGGTCACAGTTCACGTCAGAACTCATGGCAGAAGCTAGTAGACTTCTATCAATCAAGCAACTATGGACAACTCCGTATCACCCAATGTGCAACGAGCTACTTGAGAAGCTCAATGGAACACTCAAACAAATGTTGCGACGGATATGGGCAGAACGTCCGAACGATTGGGACAGATATCTCCATGCAGTATTGTTTGCATACCGAGAGGTTCCTCAAGAGAGTCTAGGGTTTTCAACTTTTGAACTCTTATATGGCAGAACGGTGCGAGGGCCGATGAAAATTATAAGACAATTATGGTCAGATGACGAGGCAGATGACAAGATTCGAACCACATACCAGTATATGTGTTATTTGAAGGACAAGTTGAGAGAAACTTGTGCAATAGCCCATGAAACGTTAAGGCAAGCTAGTAGTCGCGCAGCTCGCTATTATAATTCAAAAGCGCGCGATAGAAAATTCAAAAATGGTGATTGATAGAAACAAATTAATGTTGCAATGGAAAGGTCCATATACCGTCATAGATGAAAAGGGAGGTATGGATTATACTATCGATGTAGGTGGGAAGTTACGCATGTTCCATGCTAACTTATTGAAACGCTATTACGATCGATCGAATTCAAATGCAGAACAGGGAATTTTAAACGTAGTCGGTGTAGCCATCATTGAGGATGACGAGGAACAAGAGTCCGTTCCAGGACTTAATTTGAATGGATTACTGGAGTACTAGATGGGTAAGACTGGAGTCAAGATGAGTCCCGATTTGAGGGAATATCAAAGAAAGGAGGCTCAGGATCTTGTTAACAAATACCCAGGCGTATTTTTGGAAAAACCCGGTAAAACAGATGTTCTAGAGCATAGAGTTAAACTTACGTCACCTGAACCATTTCGGGTCAAGGGTTACCCTATGCATCATGCATCCAGAGATATCATCGTAAAGGAAGTTGAAGAAAAGCTTAAGTTAGGAGTCATAGAGAAGTCAGACTCACCTTATGCATAGCCTGTTGTCCTAGTTAAAAAGAAAGATGGCACGAACAGGTTCTGCATTGATTTTCGCCAATTGAATACGCGAACGGTATTAGAAAGCATCTTCGTACGCATGGCAGGGCAGAAATATATTACGAAACTGGATCTGACAATGTGATATTGGCAGATACCATTGTCGGTGGAAACGAAAGAAATGACTGCGCTAGCCACCGAGAGTGGATTGTACCAGTTTCGAGTTTTACCTTTCGGTTTGGTAAACGCTGGGGCTAGCTGTGTAAGGCTAGTGTGGAAAGTGATACAAGGGCTGCAGCATGTGGAAACCTATATTGACGATATCTTTATATACAGCGATACATGGGAAGAGCATCTGAGCGATTTTGCCAGGGTTCTAGAACGAGTATGTAAAGCTAAGTTAACTGTAAAACCTACCAAATGCAACGTGGGGTATGGAAGTTTAGAATGTTTGGGACACGTAGTTGGGAGGGTAAACGAGTTGAAACCCGACCCCAAGAAACTTGCAGCAATCAGGGATTTATTGCCACCCTGTGTCAAAGAAGCAAGTTAGGTGATGCCTACCGCCACCATCTGGATCATTATTATATTTGAGGAGGACAGTTGAATCTAGTGTTTGTAATACCTTGATATTGTTTCTAACAATTTTTTTAGTTCCTGGGCGTTGTATCCGGGAAACTTGAAATTAAGCAGATCGGCTTCTGTGATATTGTAACTGGTTAGGAATCGTTGTTTATTGTCGCTGTTGTCATTGGTTGGGCTGGCGGGGTATTATCGTAAATTCATGCCTAATTTCGCGGCCATTGCCAGTCCTTTAACAGGCCTGACCATAAAGGGACAGCCAAATAAAGTTCAGGGGGGTCAAGACAGAGCTTTTAACTCTTTAAAGAAGCTGCTAACAGAAGCCCCCATACTAAAGTTGCCAGAACTGAGCAAAGTGTTCATTCTGAGAACCGATGCTTCAGAGTTAGGACTAGGGGCGGTTTTATTACAGGAACGTGTTTGTTGTTTCTCTAAAACCCTGCACGGTCTCAAAGGGTCAGCTCGACTACGTTACACTGACGATCTTGAAATACAATTATTTCATTTGGATCAACTCTTGCGAGGTTTAACATCTAGGATATTTCATCTTCGATTACTTTTTTTACATCACCGGTTGCATATATATATCCGCGGTGGGTTTTTTCAGGCTTGATAAAGATCTCCCCCAAATATCAATCATGTTATTGTATATAATTTCTCTCTAAAAAGCGAGTACTCGTATATTCATGTGCGGTTTTATGTGGTGGTTTTCCCGATGATGAAATAGCGTTGAGGACATTTAATACTTCTATGCCGCATATTGGTGGGTCATTCATTTTCTGTGTTGGTAGCGTAGAATACCAGATAGGAGTTTTTAAGCGGTTTATATAACGCATAAATTCTTTAGGCGGCGCTAACCTATATGAATCGAAATAGAAGATCACACACGAATCAAGCGCGTATGCAACCCAGTGAGTTCCAGGTCCGCTGTTGTTATCGAGATCAATGATACCGGTTTCAACGCTGTTTAGTTGTTGTGGTAATTGATCTCTCATAAAGACACCTCTTAAGTTTTTTATCGTTAGTTTTTTAGCATCGTCGATTAAATCAAAATTTGACATCGGCGATATTGTTGTTAGTAAACTATTCCTAGTCTCAGGCCTTTTCCGCTCTAAAATGAATACGGAGTTCATGGGAGTCTTAGACCCTTTCTTGGTCGTTTCTTGTTTTTGTATCACTGTCCGGTAGCTTTATTTAGTGCCATCCCTGCCGCTGTACCAACGGCTCCTAGCGCGGAAGCTTTTGTTACCGCTGGGGCCGCTGCCACAATCAACGCTGGAATCGCAGCGCGAAGTGGGAATATACCACTGATTTTATCATGTCTTTGTTTGCGGCCGCAGACAGAGAGATCTGAACACCTTTTTTTTATCTTTGATGGCATCATTGAAGTGTTTTATCTGACGAGTTGTCAATGATAAATTATTCTGACCACCATACATCTGATTGTGCTTCAGCGATATTGTGGTTCCACATTTTTTAACTGATTCCTATTGCAATTTTTTTTAATTTGACCAGGAGTTAACGTAACATTAACATGACTATATGACATTTTCTTAATAACAGATTGATCTAATTGCTACATTACATATTTTCCACTGGTGCGTCAACTACTTTCATTCGTCCACCAACACCTTCGAGTAACATTGATTTGTCACTGAGAATTACAGCAACTGTTCTGTAACCATCAGCAGGAGTATTGGTTTCGCGAGCTCGAAAGTGTATTTCAACGATGGATTGTCTAAGTCAAGATGTTCCAATGAAAAGTAGTAGATGGGATATAGGTTTTAAAAATCCCATTGTGATATTTGCAGACCGGTATCTACATTATTATCGCGTCCATAAATGATAGCAAACGATGATACACGGGTGCTATTTGGTTGGTTCTATAATCAAGTAAAACATCCTCGGTTGGTCCTGTTGGCTGTTTACACTCAACGAGACTACATTAACATTAAATTTATCAAATATCATATGGCTGCGTGTTTGTGAACCCAATCGCGCCTTATCCTGTAACGCAACAAATATATGCCGCGGCGCAGAAACAACTCGTTTTGATGCCAGTTGCCAAGTAAATGTACCATAAACAGTACTATCCATGGTATCCGTGGTAGTAAATTAGCCAACTTAGTAATGATTTGCCGCCTGTACTCATAAATGATAGTAATTTTTGCTCTGTGGCGATTGATGGAGTCATTATTGGCATCCATATTACTAGTTTTGTTATATTCACCTTGCCACGGTCATTATCCGGATTTGCAGGATCTGCTGGAATCCTCCAAGTTACATCATTATCATTACCTTTTCGCAAGAGTGCTACTGTATGCTTCGCTGCATAGATAACGTTTCTAACATTTCTGCAGAATCCAAATATATGATGTAGTGGAATCGCGCAGGAAAATAATCTACGCTCTCCTTCCAACATTGATACTCTTGTTGCAAACCCTAAGTTGTAACGAGTATTATCATTTTTTACAATATCAAAGGCAGTCGCTGGTCTTGCTTTGTGTTCACCATCACTTACTGGTTGTAGATCGGATGCAGTATCTCTTGATGTCCTTACTTTATGATACTTATTGTTATCAGTGTTATCAGTAATATCTTTTGCGAACGTCATAGGTTGACCTGCCGATCTTGTATAATCATCGGAGTATCTTGCCAACCTAACTATTGTTGTGGCAACATCAACATCATGTTCTATGGATTCAATCTCTTTTCCATCAATCATGTATTTAGCACTCTCAAATAGCGCCATGATACCATAATTGACAAAGTCGACTTTGGCATCATCTGCATATGGCGGATCATTAGCAACACGATTATCTGTTACAATTTCTCCTTCTATTTCAATAAACGCTTCAGAGGGTAGAAAGTATTTGCTAGTATCCTGGACTTTTTTGAAGTTCGATTCTTGATCGACTATTTGGTTGTACTGCATTATAGGAAAAATACTGATAATTAGGTATAGAATCATTCTTGGGCACTGGGGCATCCATATCAAACGCTGTATCAGGAGCCGATTTGAACATTTATTATATATTTCTTGATCTAAATTGTGATCTCTCTCGCGATTTCAAGCCACTTCCCGCTATCATATTTGCAGTAATATTTCCCTGAGTGTCATACCGTGATCCTTTTTTTTGACCCACCGCGTTATTTATTATTTTACTAAATAATAATTTCCGTAGATGGTAGTGGTCCTAATGACAAAGTCGAAAATCCAAGGGATTTTTGCGGTGGCTATCTTCGTGGTAGTTTCCTTCGCCGCCGAAATAACGCTACTAGTTTTTCTTTAGCCGCGGAAAATGCCCTCCCGGCAATATCACCAACAACGCTAATACCCTTATCACGAATAACATCAATAGCTTTCATTGATGACTGTTTTGCGATTTGTGTTATTTTTGAAGCCATTCTTGCAAATAACCCTGCAATGGTATTGCCGAGACCATCTCCATAGTCTGCTCTATAAATTGGCAATCGTGAGTTTACTACATAGACCATGGTTGGTTTGTTGTGCTTGTAGTGTATGATCATCTTATTTAAATGCTATTTATGTAAAAGTAAATTGCTAGCAATTTCAGTGATTTAATCACTATGGTAACCGTCTGCTAGCTAAGAATATTACTAAGACAATGAATTAGACCACTACCTGATAACCCCCTTGGAGTTCCACTCTGAGAAAATACCTTTCCATTTGATTTTTAGTGATACCAGTTGCACCCTGCAAAGAGGGGGTTTGTATATCAAAAAGTTTTGACTGTTCTCGTAATCTAAGAAATCCAGGATCTGATTGCTTCTCTGTAGATGATTCAGCTTTCTTTTAATTTATTTTTTATAAAATCCTTATATGTTTTATCATCATCAAACGATACCTTAGATACACCTGTATACGCACGATATAATCCATTATACCACAATTGTTTACTCATGGCAAAATAATCATCGTGGATATACTTTCTTCTCTGATGAAAACTATTAACGACGAAATCAGCTAATTCTTCAGTAGTATTAAATCTCATATCTCTTATTTCATCTAATTTACCCGGAAGAAATTCATCATTGATTGCAACTCTTTTACCCCCTTTTTCTTGTTGTTGTTCCTCATCCTCTTGTTGTTGTTCAGGCGGGTCATCAACAAATTCAGGTGACGGTGGGTGGTAATATCAATATCACCCTGTTGTTCCTGAAGTCGTGCAGTAGCTATTATATCACCAGGATTTGTTTTTAAAGACTTTTGTGTTTGTTCAGTTTCCATTGCTATTTTTTCAAGGATAGGAAGAAGGGCTGGTTTTTTTTCCCTCTTGTTGTTCCTCAGAAATATCTCCACATATGACTTTTTCAGGAGTTGATACGACCTTTCCCATTTGCAGTGGTTACTGGTTTGATTAATTGTTCAGTGTCTGTTGCAAAATCACTTAGAAATTGCTGTTTCATTTGGAGATTATTTCGAACGGAATCACGAACTGGAATAAATTTATTAATCGAAGCTAATCGTTCACGTGCTAATTTAGTTGTTAGTGCTTCATTTACCATTATAAATTAATGAAATATTTAAATTGTAAGTTGAAACACTCACCCCCAAATTCTTTTGAATTTCACTGTGTGTTATACTTTCGCGTAGTGATAAATCACCTGTCTGTAGAATTTCGTCCTAGGTGAGTACGAGCATACCTGTATTACTCATGTATGTATGGTGTGTTCAGAGTGTCAATTGTTGAGGCAATCAAAAGGGAATTTTCATTTTGGCGGATAATCTCTTTATTGTTTTGATTTTCTAGTTAATTGTGCGTTCGATTTCATGTTGTTTCCCCAATTCACTTCTGATCTTTTCGACTGCAGTGAATAACGGGACGAACTTGTTGATGTCGTTACAGAATGCAAGGGAGTCATAAATAGCGTGTTGAATTCTCTTTATAAAAGAATAGGATTTCGATAACACATATCTATTATTCCGAGCGCAATTATCAATATCGTGAAATTCAGAAAGAATCTGATTACAATCTAATTTATCTGACAATTGAATTCCTTACTTTTTCAAATTTGAAATCTCGTTAATAATGAGGGGTTATCATTCACTGGGTCACTTATTGGCCTTTGTGTCTTTCATTGGGTTCTTTTTCTTTGAGATTATTTTCTCTTTGAGATTTGTATCTTCTTTTTTTCTTTGAGATTTTTCTATATCTTTGACCCTATGGCCGTTTCGTTTAGCCGATTGTTCATTCTCAACCATCCTGTGCATTTACCTTAGTGTGACATAGAGATTTTTGCATCCATGCTATTGTTTATTTTGGGAACGCCTATTGTTGTTGTACACCTTCCCCCAAGAATTTAATTTCCCGGGGTGTAAAAATCACACCGTCACGTATTTGACGTGACGGGAGGTGTACACGATAAACCTTTTTGGGCTGACGCCCCCAATTATATAGAAAAAACTCCAAATCGGTACCGTCGACAATAATGCCTGCCACAAGATTCGAACGATGGCCACAGGACGAGATCCCATCTGTGTAGTAGTCGTAGTTAAAAATTGTAGATGAAATTATAAATTTTCTAGTCAAACCAGCACAAAAAGCCATTATCCCATTGAGATACGGGACTTCAACAAAATATTTATCGTTGTTTCAAAACTACACACACAAGCCCACACGAGTTATTCCCTTTAATGCTACAATATACAATACAAAACAGAATTCAGACATATGTAAAATGAATTCTATGTCCGTTTGCATGGAAATCGCTGATCTAGTGATACTCTCTGCAACATATCTACAAATAACGAAATGCTTTCCAGCTTCATTTATTTATTGAAATACTCTTTCTTCGTTATTTTTTGTTTTAAATGATTTTATGGGTATCGCATTTTTCGAGTGTTTTCCAGTCCTCCCCCCCCCCCCCCCCAATTTGGTATTCTGAGTTTGTGTGATAGCTCATAAATTATCCAATCTGTTATGTTGGGGACATCCATCAATATGATTAATAACAAGACCTTCCTTCATCAATCCGTTAAATACCTCATAAATGATTATGTAACAGTAATATTTTTTCCTTCAGCACCAACCATCAAATAACCCATACCATTGTCAACAACAACTGGTTACTTCAGCCTGCGGTGTCTGACAATACCGTCACGAGATGCTTCATAATTGGTAATCACTGGATGTGGTTGAAATTCTTGGTTCATTTAAATACTATAATATTATTTGTGTAATTAATTATTTGGTTTAATTATTACTTGAGAATCTATCAATGTAGTCTTAAGGTGTTCTTATGATTTTGTTCTTGACAGAGGCAAGGACGGAATCATTGATTCGTTTATCATAATAGCGCTTTAACTCTCTGTATCGCTTACCACCACAATTCAGACATACTGCGACATACCACGCACACCTACCCCATATCGTATGCAAGGTAGGGCCCTAAGCTTCCACGAAAATGCTTTGCAAATGATATCCACATAATTCATTTCTACACGATTTGTTACAAGCGGTTACTGGTCCTATCATAAGCCATTTGCAATGATTCATTATATAATAAATTCTTTATTTAAATACTTGTTTCAATAATAATATGGAGGAGTACGAGAGATTATCGAAAATTACACCTTGGAAAAATGTTGAATTCAGTCTCGATAGAGTCTCCACTGATGTACCAAAGAGTCTAATAAGTAATAGAAGCATGATAGGTAGAATCCGTGATTGTTTTAATGAATTCAAGCGCAATGGAGCATCTCACTGTTGGTCAACATTTCTAATTGATGGTAGTGTTGATGCTACCATGAACGACGAAAGAGCAGCAGTGATAATCTCGTATCTTGACAAGAAAAAGTATTTTGTTAGAGTGAAATTCATTATCCGCTCAGAAACAGGGAACTGAATTATACGCGACAAATTTGAAACCATCCTGTAAAATAAGAGAACTGTCACTGTGAGTCAGGATTCCAAACCAAGAATTCTGACTGGGATTGACAAACCGTATTACGAGATGTCCTATCCTGTAACAGCAGTTGTTTATGGAATCTATCCGATAAATTATAAACTGAGTATTGAAAAATTAAAACCAATGAAATTGTCGCCGCTGACTTTGTCAGGGAGGAAAAATTGTGTAGCAGAACGAATAATAGAACATTTTTGTACAAATGCGTTGCCTGGAAACAAATTGACTAATCTAAGATGCAAAAGATAGATGAATCGGGATTAACAGTGAAGGAGAGCGGATCAAGAATTCTAAATGTTCCCGCGTTAGAGCGGATACTAACATTCCCAATATCCGTAGAGAAAGTAACAGGAGAGATATTATACGACTCGAAATATAAATCGAGAGGATCTCCAATCAAAATTATTGACCATAATGCACACGAGTGGCATCCGCGGTAACAATATTTCCGCGGGATAGAACCGTAAAATATTACAGGGAAAATTTATTTGATTTCATTTCTCAGTCAAGTAAAAACGATCCTGTGTCAGTGTGGTTACTTCACAGTTTTTGAAGACAAAGAGGGTAAATTCGATCAATTTGTAAGACTCAGTGGTGAAATATATCGTACGGAACCCTCCATGACAAGATGAAAAACTAACTAGTGGTTTTTCAACGGATTACGACGAACAATTATTAACAAACTGTTTTACAATACCGTCAGATGCAGTTCATTTCACGAGAAAGAGAAATCTATGGAAACCAACACGCGTAGAATTTTTCTCAGATATCGAATCAAGTTTCGTTGCATACGGGCATGGTAAATTATGGAATGCAAAATACGATCCTGAAAACATCATTTCGGTTGATATGATTGCATGTTATTCAGGGAGTTTTCTTGGGTATGGAGAGTGTTCTGAATACTTCAAAAGATTTGGACATCCCACACATGAAATGATCCGTGTTGCGATTAATGGACCACTGCCCGATTTTGATTTAACCGGATTCGCTCGTGTGGTATCATTTGAATTGGCTAAAAGACTTCATCCGTGCTGTTATGTTTCGTTTAGTAGACACATCTCTAAAAAACACTGGATGCCAATAGTGTTATTACGGTATACGATTGATTCTACAATGCTGATATCGCTGATTGTCAGTGAAGCAATTATATCATATCAAAAACAAACTGAAGTCTGGTTACTATAACCCGATAGTCTACATAGTATAATCAGCGAAAGCAAAAAGCAATTCCCTGATCTCGCCGAAAAATATATCGTGAAATGGTCCAAAGAAATATTTGAAGTTAGAAATAAACACGCAAAAGATTTCGGTAGAAGAATAATTGGTAAGTTCACACAAGGAGAAAATACGACCACAAACAATATTCTTCGCGGTTGATTATAGATGATGCTGAATACGATTTTATAATCGCATATGTAATATCTAGGGGTATATACGTCGATCGTAAAGACGCTTTGTCATCCGATGGAACCAAATTAGGTTCAATTGTTACTTACACAGATGGAGAAAATCCTCAATATACGTATTTAAGGTCGTCTATGCTGGCTTATGCTTCTATTAATTTACTTTCGATGATAAATAGATTTCATAACACCGCAGTTAGAGTAGCCACTGATTCATTTTATATAGACGTAAAATATAGCGAAGCAGTGGCTGAATTCACTAATTCAGACGAGAGTTTGGGATCATGGAGAATTAAAAATGAAATGCTGCGTGATTACTCCAAATCAGCAGATGTTACGATTGAAAACAATTACTTGAAAAATAAACAAATATCAGAACTATCTAATGCACCGTTGTGTTCCGATCCAATATGTAGATGTAAAACCAGTTATTTCAACGGTTGTGGTGGGTCAGGGAAGACGACTCGTGCGATTGAATTATTTCGAGGGAAATGAAACATGATTGTGCTAACACCAACACAGACTTGCAAGAGAGATGAAACAGCGCGGAATTAATGCTTGCACGTATCACAGTTTCTTTCGATGGAACGGTGACGAATGGACTCCTGATCGAATGAGATAGAAATATAAACCTGAAATCATCATTTGGGATGAAATATGCACAGTGTTGTTAGATGTATTACAAAGGTTTCTCGAGTGGTTATTGCTAGCGAATACAAAAGTGATAATGTATGGCGATCATGGTCAACCACCCCCATTTGTCGGTTTGTCTCCACATGATTCGCTAAGGAATTTTGTAGACTATTATGAAGAAATTAATACCGATCACAGAGCACTTGATAAACAATTACGCGGGTTCAAGAAACTAATCAGATTACAACCGAATGGAATTAAGTGTGAAATAGCACGTGAAATAATTTCGGAAACCCCATTAAATGATTTTTGGGAGGCGTGGAGACCAAATGATTTGATAGTGGCAAATAGAAAGATAGTCTGAGACACACTTCATATGAAGTTATTTAACACACACAAAGAAAAATTTGCAACACTTCCAGTGCCACTGTGTTATAGGCCTACAGATACACGAAGACAAAATATCGAAGTTGATATTCCCGGCTTGACAGAGAAGCAGATTCTAGTGTTAAATGATATTGTGTTGGTTGATATCAGTGTCGTAGAAGATGCATTGAGTGCTGATAAATCCCCATGGAAGATAGGATACGCAGCGACGATACATTCTTCGCAGGGGTTGACTATATCCTATACAATTGTTTGGATCATAGATAATGGCATCGAATGGTCGAATTTAGTTTACCTTGCTGTGTCCAGAGTACGAAGAATAAATCAACTTCGAAAAGTTGTTTTAGATTATAATGACACAACAATAAGTGATATTGTCAGCGATGATATAATTAGAACAAAACTCTCTGTTTATAAACAACAGGACAAAAAAAATAACAGCAATTTGATATTGATGCCGACTTTATAATCACAATGAAACAACAACAGAATAATCACTGCGTGATTTGCAAATGTATAATGCATTGGTATTGGTCGGATAAACACCCCTTCCAATTTACTGTAGACAGAAAGAATAGCAGCGTAGGTCATACCAGAGATAATGTAATACTGACTTATCTTGAGTGCAACAGACGCAGAGGTGCTAGTTAAGACCACGCGGCGGTAATTGAATATCCTTGGGTATCACTTGTAGTTGTTCCCGAGTAAATCCACGGTGAGCAGCAGTTGAATCCAACCTACAGACTGGCGGTCTACCCGTAGATCTCGTTATGATAGATATTTAATGTGAGGTGATACTCCAAATAGGATCAGTAGCACTTTATTTTGCCACCTTTGAGCTCTCCTGGTTCATATAACTATCTAACAGTGACATTGCCGACTATTGGTTGTTTTGAAAAATCATTTTGTGGTTTTACAGGTAAATACTTTTTTTTTAATCGCGTTGTTATGTTTCATATTGATTGTTCGAGTAATCTCATTATTCAGCGCGGTAATTATGCCTGATAATCTCTTGACCCATTCACGAGATCGTTTATCCTGAATAAATTCCTTCGTGTATTGATATCCAAATAACCGCTCAGCATGTGTGCCATTAAATCGTTCAACAATTGCCTGATTGCGATGTAGTGCAGTATGTCCTCGTCTGATGGTGACATTATGATGCTTCATTCTTGATAACACTGCACCCTGAAATTCCCTGCCAGGATCAAATTGTAATAGATTAGGCCAATGCAGAGGACCTCGTCGATAAATCCTTTCAAACGCAGAAGCAACTTCAGTTGATGATTTTGTCTTTAGCGGTTCTGATTGTTTGCATCGATTCGCAACATCAGCTACGGTTAGTGCATACGTATAAACACCATCATGCAGCAGAAATAATATATCAGCCTGATGAACCTCATTAGGTGCACTGACATCAAAATGCGAGAAGTTAATTTGTTTAGGCAGTGGTAGATAAATTTGCCATATCGCCTGTTTGGATAACCAATCCGCTGCAGTGGTATTTTTCACCTTTGCGGCGCTAGCGAGTTTACCGATTGCTGATTTACCTCTCCATTATCATCTTGGAGAATAATAAATAGATTCCATGATGTTATTAATTACCAGCACCCAACATAAATTTACTTTTCATCGCCAATTTTATCAACCATGAAGCCAATTTTTCTTTGAAGGATTTATCAGCGATAGAATTCAACGCATGAATTAATTTCACATCTGCGATATGTCTGTGTTGTAGATTACTGCTTTTATAAGCAACATCATGAGCATGACACGCCTTATCAATAGATTTATTGGATATTGACCGGGTTTGGGTTGGTTTTGATCATCGAATCTGATATCGAGTCTGGTCCCAGGTCCACAATAACTATACCCTGGAAGGTGTTTTTCTCCTGGATATTTTGCCCATGGTGTTCCTGGGAGTTTTAGTAGCTTGGTTGCAATATCACATCCTCGTTTTTTTTTAAGCATCTCCAGATTTCATAGAAACAAATCTAAATTGTTTTGCACCACATTGTACACATTTACATGCAAGTGCTGATCTGTTATTTTTAATTGTAATCGTCGTCAAGTCGTTTGTGCTAGTACGCTTCTTACATTTCACACAATATAGATCCATAATTTATTTATATTAACATGAATGTAATTGATTTTTCGGCGACTAAAGCACGAGAACCAGTTAAGCATCATGCAGCGCTTCCAAATTCTATTCGTATGATTATAATCGGACCATCTGGAAGTGGCAAGACGCAGATACTTAATTTGATAAGAAGATGGATGAAATGGGACAAATTGTAGTTGATTGCTCCTAGCGCAGACCATCAGCGATGTTATCAAGTGTTAAAGGATTTTAACGAGAAAGCAAAACATCGGAAATCGATGAGGATATTATCGAGTTTATCACGGATGTTGACGAGGTTCCATTCGTGGAAGACCTCGATAAAAGTATTAATAATCTTGCTGTATACGGTGATGTAATGTTGGAACGACAAAAAACCCTGCCAAAATATTTTCTCAAGGACGACATAAAAACACAGACGTGATATATGTCACTCAAAATTACGCACAGGTTCTCAAGTGTAATTAGAGAAAATTGCAATTTAGTAAGTGTATTCAACGGAACTGGAAAATACACACTACAAAATATTTATCAATATTGGTGTGTCGGTGACATAGACATTAAATAATTTCGAAATTTCTTTGGTGCTCAGACTATCCCGCACGGATTTATAACTACAAATTTATCAGATCCGAAAACACGATATCGTATCGGACTAGATCAAATATTTTTACCCCCATAGCAGCTGGGAAGACGCGACAACGAAAGGAAACTTTTTTTTTTGATTTTGGAGGAAGCCTTGGTTTGCCAAATAGACGATTTCTTAAGATTTCGGAGGAAGCCTTGGTTTGCCAAAAAAGACACTTCTATAAAGTAGTCCGATTCGCCCTCTCTGCTGCTGGTGGTAATTATATTACCGCTTTAAGAGAAATATCATGCTGTAAAAATATGTAGACAATAACTATACTACAATAGATACCAGATTATGAATATGAAGTTTACGTGAACATGTTTTCTGATCTTCGTAGAAAGTTAAAAATAAAATCAACAAAATCACAGATAATTTTTGGGAATCCATTGTTTGTTGACGTAATACTCTAAAATTAACACAAAACTCGGCGATATTAAAACAACTGTAGGATATTGAAACGATTAATCAACGATTAGGTGTTATCGGAGATTAATTTACATAGCTATTCACGATAGCGTAGAGTACTCTAGATGACATTAAAAAAATCTAAAACACGTCATCATACTCTTCTGACAATACACATTATTCCCACTATGAAACAGAATTCGTATGGCCAACGTTCTTTTGCATACTAGACCCCAGCAACGTGGAATAAATTGCCAATTCAGCTTAGACGCAAAGACACAGTTCAAGAGTACTCTTAAAACTCACCTTTTTCGACTGCTAGAACGAACTTAAAGACCTAATAATGTTTCATCCCTTAAATATTTTCAGCATTTTGTATGCTTTCTAATTTCATGGTGTTTGGTGTTGTTTTTCTCTTTTGTATTCATATGATTATAGATGTTGTAAGTACATTACAGATGCAGTACATTAATAAAAGACAAGAAAGGCATTAAGGAAAGATGAAAAGAGCACTTTAATCAGCTCCTAAACCTGCCCTCATCAGTCAGCCAATCTGTTCTTGACCAAATACCCCAACAGCCAACGCTAAACCAACTGGATATTCCGCCAAAGATGGAGGAATTGAGAAGGGCCATTAAACAAACAAACTGTGACAAGGCACCTGGAAAGGATGGTATCCCAGCGGAGGTGTAAAAGACTCTCAGTAAGCAGTCTCTGGAGGCATTCTATGACGTGCTAATCAGCATCTGGACGGAAGAAGAGATGCCAGACGACCTCCGTGATGCATCAATTGTGACCCTCTATAAAAACAAAGGCACACGTATGGACTGCAGTAACTACAGAGGCATCTCCAGTGTCAGAAAATAACCTCCCCGAGTCTCAGTGTGGTTTTCGCCCAGACCACAGCACCGTTGACATGATCTTCGCAGTGAGACAAGTCCAAGAGAAGTGCCTTGAGCAGAACATGAATCTATATGCTGTCTTCGTGGATCTGACAAAGGCTTTCGATACAGTCAACAGAGATGCACTGTGGGTAGTACTCAAGAAACTTGGTTGTCCTCAAAAGTTTACCAACCTCATCCGGCTCCTCCACATTGACATGAATGGAGAGATTCTCTCAGACGGTGAACCCTCAGAGAAATTCCCCATATCTAATGGTGTCAAACAGGGTTGTGTACTCGCTCCAGTACTCTTCAACCTCTTCTTCACACAGGTACTACTCCATGCCATACGGGACATTGACACTGGCATCTACATTAGGTATCGCCTGGATGGATCAGTGTTTGATCTCCGTCGCCTAGCTGCAAAAACCAAGACACTAGAAAGACTCATCATTGATGGACTCTTTGCAGATGACTGCGCCCTCATGGCCCATGAAGAGACTCACCTACAAGCAATCGTGGACAGATTCTCTGAAGCCTAAAACCTATTTGGACTCACAATTAGTCTAGGAAAGACAGAAGTCATCTTCCAGCCCGCCCCAAACACTGTCCATTCGCAACCATGTATCACCATTGGCGACACGCAGCTGAAGAATGTGGACAGTTTCAAATACCTTGGCAGCACAATATCTAGTGATGGCTCTCTGGACAAAGAGATCACTGCGAGGACCCAAAAAGCCAGTCAAGCACTAGGACAACTCCGAACCAAGGTCTTTCAGCACAAGGACATACGTCTGTCAACAAAGCTGAAGGTGTACAATGCAGTTGTCCTCACGTCTCTATTATATGGCTGTGAAACGTGGACACTCTACAGAAGGCACATCAGTCAGTTAGAACAATTCCACCAGCGCTCCCTGAGATCCATCATGCGGATCAAGTGGCAGGACCGAATCACCAACCTGGAAGTCCTTGATAGAGCCAACACAACAAGCATCGAAGCCAAAATAATCCAGGCCCAGCTTCGATGGACTGGCCATGTCATCCGCATGGATCAAAGCAGAATCCCAAAGCAGTTGTTCTATGGCGAGCTATTCCTGGGGAACCGAAACCAAGGCCGCCTTCACAAGAGGTACAAAGACAACCTCAAGACAAACATCAAGTGGGCAGACCTTCATCCACGCCAGCTCGAGCTCGCTGCCTCAGACAGAAAGCATTGGCGAGCCCTGACCAGAAAAGCCTGTTCCTCCTTTGAGGCTGACCGTCGCCAGCGTCTTGCTGAAACCCGTGAGAGACGCCACAAAAATGTATCCCAGATACCAACAACCACCAGTGTCCCATGCCCTACCTGCAATCGCATGTGTGTATCGGAATTTCAACTCCGGAGTCACATGCGCGTCCATCGTTGAAGGAAAGTGCACAACTTGTCTTCCTCGACTCGAGAGACTACCAAGAAGGGGCTTAGAGTTTCTTACGATTAGGCGCTATTCAAAGTCCTCATTATTGTTGTTGTTGTTGTTATTATTATTATTATTATTATTATTATTATTATTATTATTATTATTATTTTCAGTAGAATTCCTGATATTGTTAAAATAATTAATTTGATTAGAATTCCTTACACGCAGAGCACCAACGGTGTATACACAGTGTCATCAGAATCATCAACATGTTACAGCTAAATAACACTATTTAATACATCGTGGAAGTCTCCGGTGTGTCTGTGTTCAGCCGTGCAAAATTTAGTATATAATCCACGCATCTCTGGCGTAATTTAACCCATATTATTATTATATTATCTGTAGAACCATTTATATTGTATTAAAAAAAAAGAAGACGAAGAAAAATTTATGCTTGAACGATCTGATAAATAAATTCACTGCAGCGTCTTACTGTGGTGTCTGGAATTAGTCGCTGAAACATCTCAATGTATTACTTACTAATTAAAATATGAGTCTCCCGATCAACGTTCAAAAATACGGATACAACCAAGTATGTATGTCAAATCGAACTGAAAAATCTTGTTGACAAGTATAAAGTAAAAGTAACAGAAATATCGCAGACTTGTAGTTGTTGTGGATATTATTATGTATTCGGAATCCGCTGTTATTGCAAGAACCGGCTTTATGCTATCAACAATAACACTCATCACCAGCAATTATAAAAAGTTGTATTCCGCTGCAACAACAATTTCCAGTCTTCTTAATATCATAGCAAATATATATACGTGCTCAAATGCAAAATTACAAGAAGAGAATCCAAAATATCACTGTTCACGAACAAACGTTATCAGCCGTGATATCAATAAACTAGCTGGATTATGATGTAGAGGTGTATCAATCATCAATCCGAAATCTGCCAGGATGGCCTAATGTTCCACCAGAATATCAATGACAGCCAGAACTAAAACTCGCTGATTTTATCACAGATGAAATGTTTTAAATAAACATTCCAGAATATCGAACAAATTATATATGAGATGGAACTGGTGGTGCATATCGTCTTTGTACTTTCCAGATAGGGATAAATCATATGAACGTTTTTAAAATGTATTCTGATCCCACTGATTCTGTGATGAATCAATCAATCAAAAAATACGAAATATGTTTGAGTTGTTCTCACAATATTACAACATTGATGCACATCAGCAGATCATTGAAACAATACAACATCCTAATTAAATATAATCAGATTACATTTATGCTAATAAAACTTTTATTGAAGCATTAGTAAATCACGCTCTTCTCTTTCGTTTAAAGCCATTTCTAAATTAGTATACAATAATCAGAAAAAGAATATGAATAACCAGACGAATGCAATTTTTTGTAGTACCAAAATTTAATAAAGGACAATTAAAAATGTATGGACGAATATTTTCCTGACGCTGTATTTTGGGGAAATAATAGCCCCACCAGCAACTATTCTAAGACGTAACACGACGTAACACGACGGAGGTTGTCATATTTCACTAGGAAATGTTAATATAACATCAACGATCGGAGTTAATCTTTTGGGTGGTGCATTTGATTTCAGCTATCAAATAGATCTTGCAAAATCCTGTCAGGCTCAGACAGGATAAATTCTTTATACATTTACACCTCAAATACCTCCTGCATATTTGATTGTACGAGAACCCAACAATTCAAATTATCTGTCAAAATTCTCTATTATCATGGATGCATTTCAAACTTACTGACCAAACCGGACATTTGCTTCATTTGAGACATGCATTATGAATATATATATATATATATATATATATATATATATATATATATATATATATATATATATATATATATATATATATATATATATATTTATACGGGAAATCTAAACGATTTTTAATCACAAAGATATTTACGCAGAGTGGAAGTTGGCGTTTTAAATATTAATTATTAATCAATGGAATGTAAATATTTACCAACTCGTGAGAGTTCTTATACACAGCAAACATATACTTGAAAATGCGGTCAGAACATTATTTACACTATCCACCGTTTACATAGTCAAGTAAGAACAATTTAGTGTTAAAATGATTACTGTTGAATACGGCGATGATGAATTTGTGTTAACGCAGGTACAGTTAGATGCGCTGCAGTGAGAACATATTATTACGATTCCGTGTGACAGGTATCAGATTTTAAAATATGCACATTCTTGAA